>VMOF01000001.1:15484051-15528398 GCA_011764245.1 Trialeurodes vaporariorum | reverse complement strand
AGACGTCGATTTTCTCCCTCTACTCTATTCCTAATTTCATCAACCTAGGCATACGACTCAGTAAAAATTGAAGAGGGAGAGAGAGCTTTGCTGAAGGCCCAATTCACAGCTTACAAATACACATTTTCAAAAAAACCAATAACACTTTTTTTTTTAACTTGAACAGGATGGATGAAAAAAAAAGAAATAGGTATCAGTACCAAAAATATTTAAAATATAAGGGAGCTTTTTCTGGAGTTATTTTACTTGTATCTCACTGGCATTACTTTTCACATTGCGTTTACGTAAAGCAGAAACATTATCTTTTGATTTATCAACGATTGGATGCTCTTTAATTTTTTTTGTAAGTCGTCTACACTCAATTAATTAGTGTTACATTCTTTTGAGAATCTTTTTTCTTGCAAAGAATTTTTCCAGCCTGTGTAACTCAAGAAAAATATCAGGGAGCTCTTTCTGGAGTTGTTTTACTGTTTCAATATCACTGGCATTACTTTAATGGAACTTGTGTTTTCTTCTTCTTCGTAAGCCACGCGACAACTCCAACGCCATTGTTGTTCTGAAATCAAAGGAAAGTCAGTGTGAAGGATAGAGCAGGTGCTGTGAAGAAGTTATAATAGTTTTCCAAACCTTAGTCAAATCTACTCACTTACTTCTCAGATCTGTGGTAAGTCTCATTTTTTCAACTAATTAAATATTTTGCATTCAGACTTAAAATTTCTCTTTTTATTAACAAGAGAAAACATTGTGACTTCAACGTGATCTCGAAACGAGAAACTAAAAGAAGATTTATCAGAAGTAGGTAAAGTTTTTTGCGGTCGTAATCACTCCTAAATTCAATAAACGCTTTTGTTTGCGAGGGCGTGATGGTGGCTCAGGGCAGTAATAATGTGAGATTCCCATCCATTAATATTGTAACTCCATCAAGAAGTGACCAATAGACGACTTTCATTCGACATTGGTGTCACTAGATGTCACGGTATCATTCATTCGATGTGGATCACTGCTCTAATGACTAACTACTCTTCAAATCATATTTGTCATCATCGAGAGAGTGACGAAATTAAGATGGGAATCTCCCATTATTACTGCCCTCAGCCACCGTTATGCCCTCGCAAATAAAATCATTGATGGAGTTTAGGAGTGGATTTTGGAAGTTTTTAGTGCTGCTATCGTTATTTTTTGAGGTTTTTACACCAGAATCGACTATTAAATCGCTTATAGCAGAAGTGTGCAACAGCCCTATTGTTCTATCGCATGTACCAACACTTAGCTAAAGCCCCACTCAAGACACATGAAAGACAAATAAAGTGCGCGGTGGTGGCAGGAGCATTACTTGACGACGCTTGGATGAAACCAATGTCTGATTTTTGATGCTCTTTTCTTATTATAGGTTGATGCTCACGCTCACACAGTGAAGCCACGCCACGCCACAGGGCTCGCGCTACGCTCTTGCTTCAATTTCATTACTCGCGCCTCGCGGTCCCTCAGTTTGAATGCGACGTCGCTCCGAGAGAGTCACGCGACACGTTCTGCCCCCGTCGTTGTCGCCGACCTCACGGCGATTCGCAACGAAAGTTTACGAAAGTTGACGAAAGTTATATCACACGCGTGCTCTTTTGCTGAAACCGCCGCGCCGCGAATCGGCCGGAAACATGCTGTCCCTCGATGCAAGTCCGTGGCGGTTTTCCGTGTGAAATCATTTGACCGAATTTGAAAAAAGGCGTGATCCCTGCTGTGCGTGTTATAATCCTTTAGTGTGTGTTATTTATTTTTTTTTTTTTTGAAATGTGTATTCTTTATTTTAGCTTTCATTCCTTTTTTTCTAATTGTTAGAATTGTTTCGTCTGTGATTTTGTGTTGGTGACGTGAATGGTTTCTTTGTTTTGTTTTAATTCGATGAGAAGCAGATCAGAATCGGCGATTCTAATCGGTAAGCTTATGTTATTTATCGGTTAGTCACTAACGAGAGCACCTTACGGTGACAGGGCGGACCGTGACCAAAAAAAGTGGGGGGGGGGCTGAAAAGTGATGATTTTTTTTTTTTTTTTTTGCTTCTCAAGTCTGAGGTGATGACTTTTTCCCGATTTTTAGCCCCTCCGCCCAAAAAAGTGGGGGGCTTCAGCTCCCCCAAGCCCCATACACGGTCCGCCACTGACTATGGTCTAAGATCGATGTAAAGTGTCCAAAAATAGTGGAAATAAACTGTAGAGAATACCCTATTGACACTTTCTCACATCAAATTTAATCTGGCCTCAGACGCCCCTTTAATATCCTGGGGGAGACGCCAAACCCCCATTTGATATTTTTATCTAGATCTAAAGATTCATTTTTGAAATATTTAAATTTGTCCTTTTTGGACCCATTTTCCCATTGATTTTAATGGAAACCATTTTTCATCCATAACACAGAAAGTTTGTGTATTTCGGTGGCGTCATTTTGGGGGGGGGGGGGGGTGCCGGTTGAAAATTCGGGCTATGCCCGATGGTTTCCCGATCTGCCATGAGAGCCGGACCAGATTTCACAAGCGGTGAAGCCCATAAGCGCAAATTTCTCAAAGTGAGAGCCCAAAAGCGCAAATTATCCTTTTTGCGCTTTTAGGCTGTCGATTCGATAGATTTGTTTGGCGTGATCGATGTGAGTCGCATTTTCGATTTATCGAATAAGGATATGTGAAGGCAACTGATGTGGCTCCCCCCCCCCCCCCCCCCGAAATCTGGGCTGAGGCTCCTGGTGCGTTTTCTCCGCGGACGACAAACGGCCCCGAGTCGTTCCATCATCATTTCAGATCCAATTTCTACGACCCACACCTTCACATTTACTACTTTATTGAAGTGCTCAAAGATGTCCAGGCAGAAACTTATGTGAAAATAAATAGCATCGAAACACCTCCTCCCAAATGCAAAAAAGAAGCTGAAAAATCAGCTTTCCTGCAAAGAACACATAATGAACTGATAACCAATAAAATTTCTATCCTTAATTTCTTAAAAAAAAATTGGGATGAAATGTCAAGCGAAACGGATATAAACGGATTTTAATACTTTGACGCAGACCTGTGAAGTCTAAGAATTTTATTCGATACACCACAATCAACAAGATACAGCGGTAAGCGACTTCAATTATTTCACATTTCTGCCCCCCCCCCCCCCCCCCCCACGTTATCTATCTCTTATTTCTCCGCTCGATATTCGATGTATATTAATTGAATCGCATTTCGATACAATTTGCGCTTTTGGGCTTTAAAAATTTGCGCTTTTCAGGTGTCAAATTTGCGCTTTTGGGCTTTCGATTGGGTAAATTTGCGCTTACGTGCTATGGCCTTTCACAAGATAAATTTTATTCAGCTTTTTGAAAGGAAAAGAACATTGAAAAGTTGGCTATTTTTGGAAGCACAGAATGCTTCGCTGTTCGCCTTCAATTGATGACGTATGCAAAAACGTGTACTGGAGAGTAGGAATATTTATCTACTCGCTTGATTTGAATGAGAGCGTAAAGAGTTGACGGATCGAACTTGGTTTTGATATGATATGAAGAGTCCTCATTCTTGCAGCCAAGTGATTTCATTAATGGGGCAGTTGCAAGGGTCTGAAATGTTGTTTTTTTTTTTCTTTCTTTTTTTTTACAAAGAAAATGATAGTACTCGATGAGCTGAGAAGAATGGTGCCTTACAATGGGGCAGTTGCAAGTGTCTGAAATGTTATGTTTTTTATGAAGAAAAAGAAAGTGCTTGATGAGCTGAGAGCAAAGATGTACTTGGTTTCTAATCAACACGTGTGTATCTCCAGAACCGGGACACTTAAGAAAAACCCGAAGGTACCATTGTTCTCAACTCATCAAGTACTATCATTTTTTTTTTTTTTTCATAAAAAACCCAAAACTTCAGACCCTTGCAACTGCCCCATTAGTTTTTTCTTAAGTGTCCTGGATTTGGAGATACAAAGTGTAAAGTTTGAAAAAATCGTGTGTGTGTTGACGTCACTTTGCGGAATTCCCTTGTAAAACAATGTATTTTGAGCCAAAATCTCATCTCCGGAACAATAATGGGACTAAATCAGGAACCAAGGGGGCTTAATCAGGAACGAAAGGGGCTTAATCAGGAACCAAAGGGGCTTAATCAGGAACCAAAGGGGCTTAATCAGGAACCAAAGGGGCTTAATCAGGAACCAAAGGGGCTTAATCAGGAACCAAAGGGGCTTAATCAGGAACCAAAGGGGCTTAATCAGGAGCCGAAGGGGCTTAATCAGGAACCAAAGGGGCTTAATCAGGAACCAAAGGGGCTTAGTATCCTGGTTGTAAAAAAGCGAAGTTCATCTCAATTAAGAACAGACGCGAGGGCATTGGGCACCTTCGCTGTGGGTGTCGGGTGTGTTTTGAAAAAGTCGTTTTATGTGATCAGTGGATCAAATTTTCATCGCAGACCTCTTAAGTTTCGCTAAAAAAATTCGTATCGTACCCTCAACTAACCTAATTTCTGGGTCGTCCGAGAGCTTGACTGTGACGTATTTCTTCGAACGACGAAACCTTGATTTTCACGGACAGCTGCAACTATACAGAGCGCAACCATTGGCAGATTCCAGGAATCCGTCTTTCTCCATCTTCTTCCATTAGAACGCTTGCGTTAGAAAAAGACAGGTCAAGGGCAGTCACGTGATTTACGCCCCCCTCTTCTATCCTTTTCTAACACATGCGTTCTATTGGGGAAAAAAAAGAAAGAAGGGAACATTTCTTTTATCCACAAGTGAGCGCAACTCTTGATGCGTGAAACCATCAAAAAAGAAAGTTACTCTCTCTTTTGCGAAGAGTTCTTCTCGGTGCGCTTTTACCAAAAAAAAAAAAAAAAAAAAAATTCAAACTTTTTAATCGTGCTTTTTCATCTGTTACACCTTTATGTTAAGTGGCTTCGCGGAGAAATTTGACGTGCGTAAATTTTTTTCTCCATTTCAGTGAGAAGAAGGGAAAAAGGAAAGGAATAAGGGAAACGGGAAGCGATGGAAACCCTCAAGCGAAAAAGTTTTCCTTTAACTCGCGGATGCATTTTTGACGAAAAAAAACGCTGAGTGCCGGCCGCGCTGGTATAATACGAATCGTAAAAGTCAACGCAAAATAAGTTCCGTTTCGTCTTCAGTTTTCTCAATCTGAGAAGCGAGATGCGGCGCGCGCGGCCGCGAGTCGCGCGGCCGGCCGCCGATGTTGTCAGATTTTGCAAAAAAAAAATAAAAAAAAAAATGTATACATATTTTTTCATTTAGTCTTAAAACAAATGTTTCAGAGTTGGGGAAACTCATCTGTTGGGGTAGAAAAAGCCAATTAAAAAAAAAAAAAAAAAAAAAAAAAAAAAAAAGAGAGAAATTAAACTGTAGAGAATGCCGAATACCCTACGAACTCTTTCTCACTTAAATTTAAAGCTAAGGGAAACCCCCAGACCCCCCCCCCTTTGATATTTTCATCCAAATCTAAAGATCGATTTTTGAAATATTTAAATTTTCCCTTTCTCTGACCCATTTCCCCATTGATTTTAATGGAAACCATTTTTCATCCATAATTAACCTATAAAAATAATTAACCATGTGATCAAAGTATGTTGTTTTGCCTATTAAGTCTTATAAAAAAAAACAAGTACAAACTAAATGGCCAAAAATACAATATAAGTAAAAGATGAAATTGGGAACCGGGCCAACACTTATGAAACCATTGAAACCATCTGAGATATTCGGTGCTCTCACAGCACCATTTTCAGTCGTAAAAAAATGTTCCATTCCGATTGAAAATGGTAAGTACTGTGAGCGCACTGAAACCTCTCGGAGGGTTTTATTTGTGTTGGCCCAGCTCCCAATTTAATCTTTTACTCATGAGACACTTTGCATATTTTTCACCAAACCTGGCAGCACGTCATGTCGTCACGAGGCAGTGTCACGGTCGCCTCAGTGCTATGAATTTCAAGAGAAAGAACCCTGATTGATTTTCTTACTGTTAAATTGTTCTGTTGTTTCCAATAGAATTTTTTAAATTTCTTGACGTACTTTAAAGAGTCATTCAATTTAGTTCTTAACCCCTTATCGACCAATCCCGAATATACTTGGTTTGCTCCTCTAGTCTATTTTACATTGTTCCAGTATCAGGATTCCGAATGAACACGATTCTCGATGTAGTATATAAAAATATGATATTTCGTCTGGCGCCTTCAATCCGTCTTATATGCAGTTCCAACTCCCCCGAGTACGAACAGTGAACTACCTTCCCTATACAAACGGAAGAGTGACGTTCATGTGAACTAACCTGGTCTTTAAAGGGTTAGACACTTGAAAGCCGCAAAATCATTCAAAAGTTACCGATATTTAAAATGGTAAAAATTTCGACGAGGGTACTTTCTCTTGATAGTCAAAGTACTACCGACGAGTTAAAGATTGTCGCGAGATTTTCACGAGCTAAGTTTCGCCTTAAAGGTTCCGGTTCAGCCGCTCTTCATACTCCTGACTTCACATCACCTAGCAGGAGGGAGGTCAGTGCGATTGGGGCGGGAAAACCGTTCCAGATCAGTCCCACACTCACCCGTAACTGAATATGTGTGAAAATCTCGCGACAACCTTTAATTCGTCGATCGTACATGGGCGGATACAAGAAATTGTCTCTCTTTCCTTCTTAACATTTAAACGCGTGTGTTGGAAACCAGTGATGGGGGAAAAAATCATTTTTTGAATAACCATGAATAATTAACAAAAATTATTCGCAACCTTCTCACGTTATTCATTTTAGTAAATGGAAGTTGTGACGCTACCAGCATATTCATCTGTCAAAAGATGAATGACTGGTAGTGTTAAAACTTTGATTTACCAATAGGAATAACACGAGAATAATTCGAATAATTTTAGTTAATTATACGCGGTTATTCCAAAAAATGTTTTTTTTCCCCCCATCACTGTTAAGAACAAAGAGCTATAGCGATAGAGAGGATTTGTTGGGCGTGATATCGAAATTTCATGAAGGTAGCCACGATAAAAATCTCTCGTGGAAGTTTTCACACAAGCTCGGTTTGTTTGCCTCACTTTTTTTAAACCTTTAAATTTAGAAAAAAAAAGAAAACTATGACAAATACATTTAAAATTGGTTATAAACAAAAAATCAAGTGTTTTAGAGTGGATATCTGGACACAGAAAACGATATAACTGTTTCTTTTGGAAAGATTTGCACGATTAAGAAACTGACACATAACAAAAATATGCAAAATGGGTCCGTTGCAAACTTTTGCTAGAACGATTAAGAGTGTTTCATCTAAAGTAAAATCGCCTGAAAAGTCCATTGATGGCATCAGAAAGTAATAAAATGCAATAATAAACTCACTAGAGGCGTTTGATGAAATCCAAGGTGGCGGATAAATATCGAGCAATTTGTATGCATGCACCACGAACATCCAAGGATAGCCAACCTCACAATATCGATCACAACCAATCACAACTTAAACAAACACATAACCTCTACCTCCATTGAGGTTGTCAAAGTTGGCCAACCTTGGAATTTCACGGTGCATGCATACAGATTGCTCGATATTTATCCGCCATCTTGGACTTCATTGAACGCCTCTTGTGAGTTTATTATTGCATTTTATGACTTTCTGATGCAGCCGATGGACTTTTTAGGCGATTTTACTTTAGATGAAACACTCTTAATCGTTCTAGCAAAAGTTTGTAACAGAACCATTGTAAAATTGTATTAAAATGATGTGTCCAGATAGCCACTCTTAAGGTGATTCTATGGCAAACTTCCGAAAATTTTAATCCAGTAGATGGCGTCACTTGTCGCTGGCTCCAAAAATAGCCGTTTTTTGACGGTTTTCGGCTGTTTTCTCTGAATAGACGAATATGAGACGAAAAAGCACCTGCGTAATTTTTTGCTTGATTTTTTAAGCTAAATACAGGCCAAATTGGTTCAAAAATAAAGACGTAAACTATGCAAAGAAAAAATCAAGTGTAATATGGAGTTGTATCAGCAAAGATGACGGGTTTCGGTTTCACCTGTAATCTTTGCTGATACAACTCTAAATTACACTTGATTTTTTCTTTGCATAATTTCGCCTTTATTTTAGAACCAATTCGGCCCGTTTATGGCTCAAAAAATAAAGCAAAGAATTAAGCAGGTGCTGACAGTCCGATTTTTTGTCTATCATTCTTCTGTTCAGAGAAAACTGCCGAAAACCGTCAAAAAACGACTATTTTTGGAGCTAGCGACAAGTAACGCCATCTATCGGATTAAAATTTTCGGGAGTTTGCCATAGAATCACCTTAAACACTCGCACTTTTTTTTAAAACCAATTTTTACTAGATTAATAATTACAATTTTTGATTTGAGGAAAAAAAGGGAGGCAAACAAACTAAAATCAGATAGCCAAGAGATCTCCATCATGACTGTCTCCTTGAAGTTTCAAAATCACGTCCTTAAAAAATAAAATAAATAAATAAATAAATAAATAAATAAATAAATAAATAAATTAAATATCCTCTCTATTGCTATGGCTTGTTGGAATAACCATATCGAGACTTTATCGCTATTTGCCGCCACATCTTCATGATACGGGCTTCATCGGCGCAAGCGGTGGCGCTTTTCTTCTCAGTTTCAGTTTCAGTTTCGTAGGTAGCCGTAGCCAGGATATTGTCTATCTCTCTCTTACCCCCATTTGAACGCATGTGATAAAAAAGGACAGAAACAGGGGCTGAAGTCGCGTGAGAGCCACTATAATCATCCTTTTCTAATACATGCGTTTAAAAGGGCTAAGAGAGAGATAGACAATATCCTGGCTACGGCTATGTTCGTAGGTATTGCTTTTGAATGAAGCTCATCGATTCCTCTTCGCCGCTCTTCATCGATGACGGAGAAGAAGCAACAAGCATTGGAGGCGTGTCTTGGCGTGAATTGAACGACTCGGATATACAGCCGATAACAATGCACAGCTTTTGACTTTAATAACCTTAACAAAAGCAATCGCAGCCTTTATTGTGGCCCTTTTATCGCAGTTTCCTCTCTCCTCGGTTTCCCCTTGCCGCAAAATGCTCTCGAAAGTATCCATCCCCACCCCGCACAGTCGGTTTTACCCTCCTCTACCGCTCGCTGGATCCGAACATGGATTTTGTTGGATATGAAAACTGGGATGAAATAGGGTCTGAGTTTTAGTATGGTTTCTTTTTTCTTTTTTTTTTACTTTCTCACTACTAACAAAGTTAGAAATAGAGAAAGTCTTGCAGGGGCGCAGATATTTTCAAGGTATTTTTTGTTCAAGGTTTTCGTTTTTGGTTTTGTTTCTGTATTTTGTTTTGGTCCAATTGTGCTCGAAATTAATTTTCTCGACGATTTATACACTAAAAAAAAAGAAAAAAGATTTTGTTTGTGTTTTGCTCGAACCTCCCCCCCCCCCCCCCGAGAATAAGCCAAAAGAAAAAAAATCTCGTACGAAACCGTCCTCAGTCATCCGTAAGACTCCGTGTAAAATACTAAGAGCCGTGAACAGATGCGAAATGACGGCTCGCTCTTAAGCAAATGGAAGTACCTACTTGGTGTGACTGGAAACAAGGATACTTTTGGTTTCTCGCTAGATTTTATGGCACCGTGCAGATGCAATTTTGTAGCAATTTACATTAAATAAAATAAAAATTCCGCGTTATTACACCACAACACAGACACTTTTTTGCAACTTGACATGAGTGCATATCTCCGAAACCGAGAATTTTTCGGAAAAAACCAACGGTATGTTCGTTTTCAGCTCATCGAAAACTTTCATTTTTAAGCGTGCCGTATATATACGGTACGCTTTTTGTTTTCATTTTCATATCTAATATATAAGTCCAATGCCTTGCTTATGGCAAAACCTTGGCGGGAAAGGTTTGAAAAATTAAAAACGAGTTTTCTTAGAACTGGTTTCATTAATCATTAATTTATTGCTAAAATCCAGGAGGTCTCGGCGTCTATTTTCTTAAAATTGTAAAAGTTTTGGTATTCCTGTTAATTTCAATAAGTTATTAAGCGTCAAAGTCGAATTCCTTTGAACGAGATTTCCATACAGGTCCAGCAACCTAAGTCATTTGTGCCAACCTATGAGTCAAAATTCCAAGGCAGGAGGGGGGTGGAAACATCTCCCGCAGGAACCCTCTTTGCCCCTCGCCTTTGGGCTCCATCGGTCACAAGATTTCTTCACGGTGCATTAAGCGGTCGGGCCCGACCGCAATAAATGTGTCAAAATCTATTTGACGAGGGTTTCGAAAAGAAGTGACGGCGAGGTATTGATGAAGAGGGGGGGGGGTATAGAAAAGAGAGGGACTCATTCATATCCTAAAGTAGGCTGTTTAGTGATGACGTCACGATCAGAATTGGTTCCAAACAAATGCTCTATCTCTCACTCTCGTTGATTTACCTATAAGAAATCAGATCCAAATTTTCGAACGCAAATTCATGCTAGTTAAAGAACAGTTTTCTCAAATTTTATTGCACCGTTAGATTCCACGTATTTTAAAGTATCTTTTCACTCTAGCATAATTCCTAACAGATCACAAGCTAATTTACAATCACAGTTACAGCGAAAGTTGTTCTACATTTTGTCCTCGTCTTACTCACGGTCTCTTATGGGAGTATCACCGCCATGACACTCAATCATTCCAACTTCTCTTCGTATCGAAGCTATTGTTCGAGGCATCACACATGTCGTCGCCTATATCCTAGAATTTTGTGCTCATAAGAAACTGTGAGTGTGACAAGGACAAAACATAGGACTTTCTTCGATATAACTGTGATTGTGCATTGATGCGCGATGTTTCAAAAAATTTGTGGTAGCGGGCTCATATTTTTTCACTGAGAAAAAAGTGGCTGTTAAAACTGTAAGAATAGAACCATAGATGATTTCGCCTTATTTCAATCATGAGACCTATCGTTGCTATAGTCAGCGCGCTTGAATCTACACGAATTCCGATTGTCTCTATGGAATTTCGATTATTCCTATGGGAAAAAAAGCGCGGGAATATATATCCTATCGGAAAATTCATTGAAACAATCGGAAATTTTTAAAAGGGGACGTGGAACCCAATGGTGTGATAAACATAACTGGTGCAAAGAACATGTTGTTTACTAGCACTTGTATTTGAAAATTTGGATCGTGTTTCATATGGGAAAACCCACGAGAGCGCGAGTGAGGCGGACCCTTTTTTTTGGGAAACCCAAATTTTTTTTCATGACGTCACACTTAACAGGTCTTGGTCATTAGAAACATTTGAAATTCTAGGGGATCGGCAAATTGAAAACCCCTTTATGAGCGTCTATGCAATCAAGCGATTTTTGAGGAAATTTTGGGCGTTTTGTTGAAAAAAAGGTTTTTAAAATCCAGAACAAAGAGAGGGGGGTAAAATTCGCATTAATAGCTCTAAAAAGTCAGAGGGGCTGTCACGTGTCTTCCACCCCTGGACAGCCTCCTCGCTGCGGCTATGGAATTGACTCTGGAATAACTTATTTACCGATCCTAAAAAGTTTCTCGCGTGTACAGTATTTTTTACTGGAAGCTTCTTCAAATTTTGGAAATTATAGGTCCATATGGAACTTTGCTTTTCCAACACGAAAAATGATATCGACCGACGGCAAAAAAAAAAAAAATAATATTACAATGCGTTATAATGAATAATGGCTTAGTTTTAACTGTAAACTTTCGATACTTTTCAAGAAAATAAATGGGGGAGGGGGAATTAAAATCATCAAACGTCTTAAACCTCCACACCTACTAATCTATACCCCTAGAATGCTTGACGTGTAAAGGGCACCTGAAATGGTTAGTTCTGTATATTAAAGGATTATTTTTTCATGAATTCGCAAGTGTTCCATTTATGTATATTACATATCTACATCGTGACAATCGCAATAAGTGCTGACAGGACCTAAAACGGAAAAAAAAAAGAAAAAAAACTGTTTATTATTTAGAATCACGGCTTTTCCGAAAATGACACTCTTTGACTTCATAAGAACGCAACCTCATTTTTTATCCCTGAACAAGCCGTTTAAAAGGTGGAGGGATTTAGAAATATCTATTGTCTATACTTTATGTGGGTAAAAAAGATCGAGCCATATCAAATAATTTTCTCTTTTCAGCTTTCAATGGGTTTGTTGCAAACTTTTGCTACAGCGCTATAGAGTTTTGATTTTTATGTGAAATCGCCTGAAAATTACATTGGCGGCATCAAATAGTCATAAAATCCATTAATAAACCCACAAAACGCATTATAAAGAAAGCCAAAATGGCAGTCGTAAAGCCGAACAATCTGTGCACGCGCATACGACGAACATCAAAGACAGGCGATCCATTTTCCCCTTTTTCGTTGAATGGGGGGGGGGGGGGGAAAAAAATATCTCTACAATCAAACTGTGATTTTAAAAAATTTTCATGGTCAAGATGTTGTGTTCTGTGAAGGGTGGCGGCGAGCAAAATATCCTATAGGGTGTTGCAAAACTTAAGTGCCAAACTTATGGAGTGTATTTTTGGGGTCAACATATACCTATATAAGGCTTTATTTTCTTACATGAATATGTGCTACAGATGTTTCTCTTCTGAGCTAGAGCCCTCCAAAGTTTTGAAAACAAAAAACAAAAAACAAACACAATAAACAACGCCTTTGACTCATCTCCTTTTAGATACATCTGATCTTTTATTTTTTTCATCATTTCTCACCAAAGAAGCTCAATTGGACAGCACTTGTCACAAAAGAACTGAACGACATTTATGATAAAATTGAGTTTTTGATTGATAGACCTAGCAATACTGAATCTCGAAGCAACAAATGCTTCTTCTAATGACAACTATTTCCCGTCAAAATTCCAGGTAAAAGTGAGCTGGTGAGCCTCATTGAAGTCATTGTCCATATGATGAAATTAAATGAGAACTCGGTTTCTTTTTTTTAAACCTTAATCCGAGTCACGTAAGGAACCAACTCCGACTTGGTTCCTTTTATAGAATTGGGAACGGACTTAAGTCCGGATTAACGGATTTTATAATATCAACAGTGTAAACCAACTCTGCCGTTTGGTTTCTCTTAGAGATTCGGTTTTCGTGATTATGCCAAACAAAAAGAAGAAAGGAACCAAGTCACTTTAAACGCTAAAAATTAAGTAGGTACCTTTCCTGCATAGAAAATTCCACTTTTCCGGTGTTGAAATGCAAAAACATAACACGGTAGTTGAATGAAATCAAAACGTAAGTAATTTCGAGTTTTTTGTTTAAATGCTAGCTCTTCAACTTTGGACTCAATTTTCTCGAGATCAGCTCCATGTCACGTGGTTCCTCTTTGATGAATTATCATTGCTAGCAAAAGCATTAAAGCTGTTCAGACTTTAGTGGCACGCTTTTCCAACACCTGCGTGTTGGAATTTTCCCTGCTTGTTTTTTTTTTTTTTTTTTTTTTTTTTTTTTTTTTTTTTTTTTTTTTTTTTTTTTTAATAAAGATCACCAAATTTTAGAACCTTGCAACTGCCCCATTGATATACAATATCACAATTCTAAATATTCCCTCGAAAATCATGTTTGTTGACTCTTTTGGTTCTTCTTCAAATCCGTGCCAGGACGCTCTGGGTGCTTCCTAGTTACGGTTTTTCGCCATCATAGATCCGAGCATTTTAAACCCCTCTCCCGATTTACAACGTCGGTTGTTAGTGGTTATTACACCCGGTCATTAGATGTTTAAGATGTTCGGTGACGTAATGGCGTACTCTGTAATTTTAGCTTTATGGGCCAAGCCCGAGCATAGACTCGTTTTTCCCCTCTGGTCTATTTCATATTCATATTCTTTCAGTCTTCATTCTGGATAATGTCCCGGAAGTTTTAATTCGTTGTTGGTCTTTTTCCCATTCTAATCCTTTGTTTGTATTATTCCGGATAAACACGATTTTATCGATGAAAATACGTGGACAACATAAGGTATCGTCGGGCGCCTTCAACCTGTCGTATAGGCAATTCCAATTCCCCCGTGTACGAATAGTTAACTACCTTCTTTTTATAAACGGAAGAGTTGCGTTCTTTTGAACTAACTCGGTCCTAGAAGGTTAAATCTCTCAAATGAATGATTTCACTCTTTTTCAAGCTTGCTGCTCATCGTTCATGATCATGATTTTTATTTTCAAAATTATATTCAGGAAATTTCGTGTGATCCACTGCGTGCCATATCCGAGTCTCTCCAAGGAGATGATAGAAAGTGTTTGGAGAATATGCGTTTTATTAACCTTTAAAATAGGGGACATGGCTTTTGGACAAATCATTTGGTCGATGGTATCTTGTTCTTCTTGGCTGTTCATCAGAAATTTGAAACAGAACAATGCATTTGAATCAAGAGATGAGGAGAGAATGAGAGCACATATTGCACCCTATGGTGGCAAGAGCGTTCACCAAACGGACGTTTCGTTCAAAATGTTTTGTCAGCATTTACTTTTGTCTGATGCGTCCAAGTCCAAGCATTATCATCTACAATACAAAACCGTCCAACGCAAACTAAGGCTAATACACATTCTTGTCCATAAAGGGTTTTCTCGCTATGCTAGTATTGGCAACACATTATTTTGTCCAATTCAATGAAAAACTAACTAGTAAGGCAGAAATAGAAAAAAGATTAAAATAAAGAGAAAGGAGTGCAGCACACGATTTTAATATAAATAAAAAGTAAAATGACTCACTGTGCACTATTAAACTGTTATTTGTGGAATAGTTTAACAGTGCACAGTGAGTAATTTTATTTTTTATTTATAGAAAAAAGATTGTTTACGGTGAATTAATGTTTCCAAGGAGAGGTGATATTTATGTCCTTTATGATCAATGAATGGCTAAATTGTGTCCATGGCTCAATGAAAAGATTACCTTAATTGGGACATATTTTGCCTTTGACCAAAGAAATACAACAGTTCTTGCTTATATTAATGACTTTAAGCAAAAAGTAGGTACACATATGAGAAACTTTCGCACGTTCGAGCATACTTCATAAATAGGTATACCGGAAGTTTACATTGCGTGACACTCGTCATGGTCAAAGCGCTGACTTTCCCAACTTCAACGTCAACTATCTCACTTAAAACGCGTCGCACTGAAAAAAAATGGAACGGATTGAATATCTTTATTCGGGTTTTTGCAGTATGATTCATTCATAAAATTGAGAAAATTCTTAACGACAACGTAAAATTTTTGGCATCAAATGCTCAAGAGTGTCAGAAAAATAGACTTGGACATACTTCATGATTATTTTATGAATTCTAATGAATTTAACCCCTGAAAATAGCTAATTTTAGTGAAATTTTATGAATAAATTTAGCCATAGTTTCAAAAGAACCATTTGTTTTTTCCAAACTTTAAAAAATCGTCGCTCCGAAGGGAAGCGTTTTAAGGCCCACTTTTAGGAAAAAGTAGTCTTATTTTGACTAAATAATCTGCTCCAGAAGTTTCTGACGTTAAACCTGAAACACCCTGTATAATATACGGCTTCAATTCTCAACCAATTTTGCTCGTTTTGGGCTCAACAAATCCATAAAAAATTTCGCAGGTGCTGCGACGATTCTTGTATTTTGAATTTATTCTTCTTTTTTTCAATTCAAAATTCCAGAAACACGACTTTTCCCAATAGCAACTTGTAGCAGCTCTTTTCATCGAATTGAAATCTGGAAAAAGTTTCTGGAATCATCTGAATTGTGGCCAAAATGTGCAATAGCTTTAATGTTTAATTTGGAAGGAAGCGAAGTTGCTTGCCATATCTGGCAGTAGCGGCTCGTGAAATGCGATATATCGATGTCCACTCCATTCAAAATTATGTAAAAATATCGATCGTCAGGAGGTGCAATTGAACTCCTGAGAAATCGATACTTTTTATAGTTTTAAATGGAGTAGACATCGATAAATCGCATTTCACGAGCCGCCACTGATAGCTGGCAACAGTGGTTTGTAATGAAACTGAAGGCTCCTCTTGTAGGTTATGTGTTTTCAACGTTAGTTTCTCACTTTTCCTCCGCTAAAAGGTTGTGGAGGCAGGAGATCCTTGAGCCTTGAGATCCTTCATAGAATGATGAAGAAGAAGAAAAAGGTACGAAGTAGGGGAGTCACTCTCGACTAACAAGATAAGAGAAATAAAGGCTTCTCAACACAAACTGACTCCGACACACTCTGACTCGCGGAACCCTCCGGCGCGGTGGTTCCGTTACACACAACCACGATGAATCCAAAGTTTCACTAAGAACATTACGGATGAGTCTGATATGAAAAAGGTCTGTTTCACAGTTTTGCTACAGCGAAAAAAAACCGATAGATTGAAGCAGTGTTGGGCAAAAAAAAAGAGAAGAAAAAAAAATGAATAATCATGAAAAATTACCTATGAAATTATTCACATTGTTCTCATATTATTCCCATTGGTAAATCGAAGTTATAACACTGCTAGTAAGATGAATGACTTTCAGTGTTAAAACTTTGAATTGTTTTGTTCGTTTTTCACATTCGATCGAATGTCGAATGTCACTTTACAGATTGCGATACCTCGAATGTGAAAAAAGATATCGACCTCCGGTTCGCAGGAAATGCTCAATTTGTTACGCCTTGTCCATTGATGTATCACTCAATAAGTCGGTAGGTGCCGTCTCTCGGAATTTTTCAGATACCCTCCGTGGGGGCCAGAAACGTTAAAAATGTTTGGCGGCATTAAAACCAGATTTTGACTAAATGTGTGTCATGGTTGATTTTTTTTCTGAAAAGGACTTGCTTTTTATAGTATTTGAGACTCCTTGTTTTTTAAATTCCGACTCGTGAAAGAGGAGTTTAATGGTTTTTTTTTTTTGGAAATGGGCCCAAATCGAACTTTGACCTTCAATGTATCGAAAACGAAAAACGATATCGACCTTCGGTTGTACCAAAAGTCTTAGAATTTTACTCTCTTTTTGATTATTAAATAAAAAATGGGGGCACCCATTTGAAGTATTGGGTTTTGGGAGGTGGTATCCCCCCTGGGGCCCCCAAAGAGGGCCCCAAAATCGGCGACCCCCATAAAAGATGTCCTCTTCAATATAATCGGACACGTGTTTCATCGTTTTTCAAAATTCGGAGCCGTTCTCGAGATATTTGGCCTGGCTCCTTTTTTTAAATTGACACCCTGTATTCATCTGCCATAAGATTAAAATACGAATAAAGCTAAAAAAGAAAATTTGTTAATAAGATATTACTTAACAATGGCTTAAAATTCTAATTTAATTATTCATGATTCATCAAATGACACTGTTTGCCCAACACTGTGTAATTTAATCACTTAAAAAATCCGCTGAGGACATTGCATGGTTAGAGCTTTTCACAGTCGAGCCACAGAAGGAGCAAAATACCATTTTAAGATAATTTTTCAGCGTTTACTGCCAATTTCTGCCGCCAGAGCGCAACAGTTTGATTTATGTCAAATTACAGGCCGAAAGTAATTTGTATTAAAGAAAACGGAGTATCACTTATTAGATAATCATATGAAGAACGTCTCTGCAAAATACCTCGGCAATAACTTCAAAAATAAGGCTGTACTTACATACCAAAAATGAAATATCGCTTTTCTATACAAGAATCTTTTTGCGATATTCCATTTTTTGGTACTTTCAGCCTCATTGCTGGAGTTAACGACGCGATATTTTGCAGAGACGTTCTTCACACAGAAAAAAAAGATTCGTGAAAATTACCATACGGATACCTGATTTTGGTACCTGCTAGTTGTTATGGTAAACTTGACCAGAAGTATGGTGCATTTACCGATACTTTGAGTAAATTCGACAAGCAATCAGGTAAAATCACCTAGTACCTAGTCAAAACATACAGGGTGTCCGGTAAGTCCCGGAACGGCTGCGCCATTTCTTTATTTACGCAGATAAAAAACCAAACTTTGGGAATGTTCCTAGATAAAAAAAAACTACTTTTTGGGGGGGTAAAAATTTTTGGGTCGCCCCTCCCGGGGGGGCGGGGCGCCCCAAACTTTTTTTTCAAATGGCAACCCCTATCTTGTGATACCTCATTCGAAAGAGGGTAAAAAGTTGAGCATTTTGGCGCAAACCGCATGTCGATATCTTTTTTAGTATTCGAGATATCGAACTTAAAAATCTAGGGAAAACCCATTTTAAAAAATCAAAACTCTTATTCAGAAAGTCGCTATTTAAAAAACTAGGGGTCTAAACTACTCTACATAACAAGCTCTTTCCAGGGAAAAACACCTCTCCCCAAAAAAATTTAACTTACAGTTATTGTTTTTTTCCCCCCAAAATGTTTTACAAAATTTTGGCGGGAAAAAAAAAAAGAACTGTAAGTTAATTTTTTTGGGGAGAGGTATTTTTCCCTGGAAAGAGCTTGTTATGTAGAGTAGTTTAGACCCCTAGTTTTTTAAAAAGCTACTTTCTGAATAAGAGTTTTGATTTTTTTTAAAAAGGGTTTCCATAGATTTTGAAGTTCGATATCTCGAATACTAAAAGAGATATCGACATGCGGTTCGCGCCAAAATGCTCAACTTTTTACCCTCTTTCGAATGAGGTATCACAAGATAGGGGTTGCCATTTGAAAAAAAAAGTTAGGGGCGCCCCCGCCCCCCCCGGGGGGGCGACCAAAATTTTGACCCCCCCCCCCAAAAGTAGTTTTTATTTATCTAGGAACATTCCCAAAGTTTGGTTTTTTTATCTGCGTAAATAAAGAAATGGCGCAGCCGTTCCGGGACTTACCGGACACCCGGTAGTATACTTCTGGTTAACATTACCATAACATCTAGAAGGTGCCAAAATCAGGTATCCGTATGGTTATTTTCACCGTAGTTTTTTTCCGTGCAGATGATTATGTAGTAACTGCCTTTCCGTTTTCTCAAATGTAAATTACTTTCGGCCTGTAATTTGACTTCAATCGAACATTAGCGCTCTGCTGGCAGAAATGGGCAGTAAACGCTGCAAAGAATCACCTTAAGTTCACTGTCGAAAAGCTCCAGACCTATTGATCTTTCTGCCAAGAGACCTAGCGACACCGGTATATGAATGATTGATGATGCGAATCAATCGAATGAGTCCATAAGTATTTCTGCAGGGTATTTTTCTCTCTTCACAGATTAAATCATAATCTTTGGGCGGGGGGTAATCCTTTCTGATTTTGATTCACAAATTTAAGAGGGGCTGTAATCGGATACGATGCCTGAAACACGAAAACCATCGGGTGACAAGCGGTTGAAAATAAATGACGGTGAGGGGAAGGGAATGGAGTGAACGGGGGTTACGGTGGTATTAATGGGGGGGGGGGGGGGGTGGAAAAGGCAAAGCCGAATATTCAAAGATGATGTCGTATCGCGTTTCTTGCGACTTGATCGGTCCTTCTCGTCATCAGGGGTTGCGAAGTTTTCACACCCGCACCCCCTCCGGCGCTTCTATCCAGCGACACCGCATACGGGAGCTATGAGAGTGGTCTCAAGGGTGGTGCACTTGAAAGATGATGTTTCGCTGGCTGCCGCCAGGTAGCTCGCCAATCATTCAGTCTCGCGGTATTTTTGTCTCTGTTTGTTTACGTTTGTGCGTGTATTCTTGTGATATTCTTTGTAGTGAATCGAAGTCATCAAGTATCAATAATATCAGAATGGCAATGAGGCTGTTGCACACTTTTGCTATAAGCGATTTAATTGTCGATTATGGCGTAAAAACCTCAAAAAATAACGATGGCGGCACTAAAAACTTCCAAAATCCACTCCTAAACTCAATAAACGCAGTTATTTGCGGGAGCGTAATGGTGGCCGAAGGCACTAACAATGGGAGATTCCCATCTAACAATTCTGAAACTCCATCAAGAAGTGACCAATAAGAGACTACTTTCATTTGACACCGGTGTCACTTGGTGTTGCAGTACCATTCATCGGATGTGGATCATCACTCTGATGACTAATTACTCTGTGAATCATCCTTGTCAGCATAGAAAGAGTGACGAAATTAAGATGGGAATCTCCCATTGTTAGTGCCTTCGGCCACCATTACGCTCGCGCAAATAACTGCGTTTATTGAGTTTAGGAGTGGATTTTGGAAGTTTTTAGTGCCGTCATCGTTATTTTTTGAGGTTTCTACGCCATAATCGACTATTAAATCGCTTATAGCAAAAGTGTGCAATAGCCCCATTCTGCTGTAAAAACCTCAAAAAATAACGATGGCAGCACTAAAAACTTCCAAAATCCACTCCTAAACTCGATAAACGCTTTTATTCGCGCGAGCGCAATGGTGGCCGAGGGCAGTAACAATGGGAGATTCCTATCTTAATTTCGTCATTCCCTCTATGCTGACAAGGATGATTCACAGAGTATTTAGTCATCAGAGTGATAATCAATATTCAATGAATGGTGCCGCAACACCTAGTAACACCGGTGTCAAATGAAAGTCGTCTTTTATTGGTCACTTCTTGATGGAGTTACAGTATATTGTTAGATGGGAATCTCCCATTGTTAGTGCCCTCGGCCACCATTACGTCCTCGCAAATAAAAGCGTTTATTGAGTTTTAAGAGTGGATTTCGGAAGTTTTTAGTGCTGCCATTGTTATTTTTCGAGGTTTTTACACCAGAATTGACTGTTAAATCTCTTATAGCAAAAGTGTGCAACAGCCCCATTCGCTCGCAACTTAAGCTGGTCACTCGAATTTGTAACTTGCTCTTACAATGTTTACATTTTGTGTACCCACTCGTTTGGATACGGTCAAGCTGAGCCCTTTTTCATGTGTGTCAAACTCCCAGGCTGCCTCAAGGTCTCAAAAGTTTTAGAGGTGCATTTCCAAGGTTCGAAAACTTTTGACAATTTTTTTCCCGTCCAAAAATTACTTTACTGACTAATGGGGCAGTTGCAAGGGTCTGAAAGGTTGTGTTTTTTTACTTAATGAGTTGAGAACAAAGATGCCTTTAGTTTCTAATTAAGTCTCATATTGTTCCGGAGATGAGATTTTAGCTCGAAATGCATTGTTTTAAATGGGCATATTCCGCGTAGTGACTTCACTAAGCACAGGATTTTTCAAAACTTTACACGTGTGTATCTCCAAAATCGGGACACTTGGGGGAAAAAACCAAAGCCACCATTGTTCTCAGCTCATCAAGTCCTATCATTTTCTTTTTTAAAAAACACAAAATTTCAGACCCTTGCAACTGCCCTATTGAGAACGTATTTTTTCCCCCTTTAAACGCTTGTTTAGTAGAAAATCTTCCACTGGCCTCTGGCCGGTCACGGGGAGTGGGACAAGGATTTCGGTCAAAATTTTAAAAATTCGTTTTTTCAGCTAAAGTTGTTCCATATATCATCAGTTTTAATTTAAGACCAAGTTCGCTTATTTTTGATGAGTAGTCTACTCTGTAAGAATAATTTCATTAAAAAAAGAAAAACAGTGTTAAGTGCATTTTGCATTTAAAGTGTTTTTTCCGGAATTTTTAAATTGTGTTTTCTCCGAGTTTGTGTTTTTTCACACAAGAGGTACATTTTCTCAGCAACCACTGGGCCGATTTTCAAAAACTTTGGCTCATTTGATTCGTCATAGTGCCCTGCATATTTTAACACGGGCTTTTTTCAAAATTTTGTTTCCCTGCATTTTGTGAATTTTCAAGTACCAAAAAGTAATGCATTTTTGGAACCAAATTTCAAAAAATCGTAAAATTCTCAAAATTCAAGATTTTCAAAAAACCCCGTGTTAAAGTGAAGAGGGCAACAACACGAATCAAACAAGCTAAAGTTTTTGAAAATCGGTCGAGTAGTTCCTCAGAAAATGTTCCTTAAACATTGATGGTTTAACATGGGCTGAGATAGGCTGTCCCACCCCCCTTAAAAAAAAAAAAAAAACAAAAAAAAAAAAACAAAAAAAAAACAAGCAGGGAAAATTCCAACACGCAGGTGATGGAAAAGCGTGCCACTAAAGTCTGAACAGCTTTAATGCTTTTGCTAGCAATGATAATAATTAGACAGCATTCAACATGGAGCTGATCTCGAGAAAATTGAGTCCAAAGTTGAAGAGCTAGCATTTAAACAAAAAACTTGGAATTACTTACGTTTTGATTTCATTCAACTACCGTGTTGTGTTTTTGCATTTCAACACCGGAAAAGTGGAATTTACTATGTAGGAAAGGTACTTAATTTTTAGCGTTTAAAGTGACTTGGTTCCTTTCTTCTTTTTTTGGCATAATCACGAAAAACGAAACTCTAAGAGAAACCAAACGGCAGAGTTGGTTTACACTGTTGATTATTTAAAATCCGTTAATCCGGACTTAAGTCCGTTCCCAATTCTATAAAAGGAACCAAGTCGGAGTTGGTTCCTTACGTGACTCGGATTAAGGTTTAACCTAATCAGCCAAAGGAACCAAGTTCTCATTTTATTTCATCATATGGACAATTACAACAATGAGGCTCACCAGCTCACTTTTACTTGGAATTTTGACGGGAAATAGTTGTTATTATAGAAGAAGCACTTGTTGCTTCGAGATTCAGTATTGCTAGCTCTATCAATCAATAACTCAATTTTATCAAAAATGTCACTCGGTTCTTTTGTGACAAGTGCTGTCCAATTGAGCTTGTTTGGTGAGAAATTATGAAAAAAATAAATTTAGATCAGATGTATCTATAAGGAGATGAGTCAAAGGCGTTGTTTTTTTGTGTTTGTTTTTTGTTTTTTGTTTTCAAAACTTTGGAGGGCTCTAGCTCAGAAGAGAAACATTTGCAGCACAAACTCATGTAGAAAAATAAAGTCTTATATATATGTATGTTGACCCCAAAAATACACTCCATAAGTTTGGCACTTAAGTTTTGAAACACCCTGTTCTTGATATTTTGCTCCCCCCACCGCCCCCTTCACAAAAGACAACATCTTGACCATGCACATTTTTAAAATCACAGTTTGACTGTAGAGATATTTTCTCTCCCCCCCCCCCCCCCCCTAACGAAAAAGGGGAGAATGGGTCACCTATCTCTGATGTTCGTCGTGCGCGTGCACAGATTGTTCGGCTTTACAACTGCAATTTTGGCTTTCTTTATAATGCGTTTTTTGGGGTTATCAGTGGATTTTATGACTATTTGATGCCGCCAATGTAATTTTCAGACAATTTTACATCAGAATCAAAACTCTATAGCACTGTAGCAAAAGTTTGCAACAAACCCATTGAAAGCTGAAAAGAGAAAATTATTTGATAAGGCTCGATCTTTTTTACCCACATAAACTATAGACAATAGATATTTCTAAATCCCTCCACCTTTTAAACGGCTTGTTCAGGGATCAAAAATGAGGTTGCGTTCTTTTGAAGTCAAAAAGTGTCATATTCGGAAAAGCCGTGATTCTAAATAATAAACAGTTTTTTATATGTTTTTCCGTTTTAGGTGCTGTCAGCACTTATTGCGATTGTCACGATGTAGATACGTAATATGCATAAATGGAACACTTGCGAATTCATGAAACAATAATCCTTTAATATAATGAACTAACCATTTCAAGTGCCCTTTACACATCAAGCATTCTAGGGGTATAGATTAGTAGATGTGGAGGTTTAAGACGTTTGTGGATTTTAATTCCCCCTCTCCCCATTTATTTTCTTGAAAAGTATCGAAAGTTGACAGTTAAAACTATGCCATTATTCACTATAACGCATTGTCCTATTATTTCTTTTTTTTTCTGTTGCCGTCGGTCGAAATCATTTTTCGTGTTGGAAAAGCAAAGTTCCATATGGACCTATAGTTTCCAAAATTTGAAGAAGCTTCCAGTGAAAAATTTTGTACACGCAACGAACTTTTTAGGATAGGTAAATAAGTTATTCCAGAGTCAATTCCATAGCCGCAGCGAGGAAGCTGTCCAGGGGTGGAAGACACGTGACAGCCCCTCTCACTTTTTAGAGCAATTACTGCGAATTTTACCCCTCTGGCTCCCTGTGTTCTGGATTTTAAACACCTATTTTTCAACAAAACGCCCAAAATGTCCTCAAAAATCCCTTGATTCCATCGACGCTCATTGAGGGGCTTTCAATTTGCCGATCCCCCAGAATTTCAAATGTTTCCGATGCAAAGACCTGTTTAGTGTGACGTCATAAAAAAAAATTTGGGTTTCCAAACAAAGGCTCCGTCTCACTCGCTCTCGTGGGTTTTCCCATACGAAACACGGTCCAAATTTTCAAATACAAGTGCTAGTAAACAACACGTTCTTTACACCAGTTGTGTTTATCACACCATTGGGTTCCACGTCCCTTATAAAAATTTCCGATTGTTTCAAAAAAATTTCCGATTGGATATATATTCCCGCGCTTTATTTCCCATAGAAATAATCGAAATTCCGTAGAGACAATCGGAATTCGTGTAGATTCAAGCGCGCTGACTATAGCAAGGATAGGTCTCATGATTGAAATAAGGCGAAATCATCTATGGTTCTATTCTTACAGTTTTAACAGCCACTTTTTTCTCAGTGATAAAATATGAGCCCGCTATCACAAACTTTTTGAAACATCGCGCATCGATGCACAATCACAGTTATATCGACTGGGCCGATTTTCAAAAACTTTGGCTCATTTGATTCGTCATAGTGCCCTGCATATTTTAACACGGGCTTTTTTCAAAATTTTGTTTCCCTGCATTTTGTGAATTTTCAAGTACCAAAAAGTAATGCATTTTTGGAACCAAATTTCAAAAAATCGTAAAATTCTCAAAATTCAAGATTTTCAAAAAACCCCGTGTTAAAGTGAAGAGGGCAACAACACGAATCAAACAAGCTAAAGTTTTTGAAAATCGGTCGAGTAGTTCCTCAGAAAATGTTCCTTAAACATTGATGGTTTAACATGGGCTGAGATAGGCTGTCCCACCCCCCTTAAAAAAAAAAAAAAAACAAAAAAAAAAAAACAAAAAAAAAACAAGCAGGGAAAATTCCAACACGCAGGTGATGGAAAAGCGTGCCACTAAAGTCTGAACAGCTTTAATGCTTTTGCTAGCAATGATAATAATTAGACAGCATTCAACATGGAGCTGATCTCGAGAAAATTGAGTCCAAAGTTGAAGAGCTAGCATTTAAACAAAAAACTTGGAATTACTTACGTTTTGATTTCATTCAACTACCGTGTTGTGTTTTTGCATTTCAACACCGGAAAAGTGGAATTTACTATGTAGGAAAGGTACTTAATTTTTAGCGTTTAAAGTGACTTGGTTCCTTTCTTCTTTTTTTTGGCATAATCACGAAAAACGAAACTCTAAGAGAAACCAAACGGCAGAGTTGGTTTACACTGTTGATTATTTTAAAATCCGTTAATCCGGACTTAAGTCCGTTCCCAATTCTATAAAAGGAACCAAGTCGGAGTTGGTTCCTTACGTGACTCGGATTAAGGTTTAACCTAATCAGCCAAAGGAACCAAGTTCTCATTTTATTTCATCATATGGACAATTACAACAATGAGGCTCACCAGCTCACTTTTACTTGGAATTTTGACGGGAAATAGTTGTTATTATAGAAGAAGCACTTGTTGCTTCGAGATTCAGTATTGCTAGCTCTATCAATCAATAACTCAATTTTATCAAAAATGTCACTCGGTTCTTTTGTGACAAGTGCTGTCCAATTGAGCTTGTTTGGTGAGAAATTATGAAAAAATAAATTTAGATCAGATGTATCTATAAGGAGATGAGTCAAAGGCGTTGTTTTTTTGTGTTTGTTTTTTGTTTTTTGTTTTCAAAACTTTGGAGGGCTCTAGCTCAGAAGAGAAACATTTGCAGCACAAACTCATGTAGAAAAATAAAGTCTTATATATATGTATGTTGACCCCAAAAATACACTCCATAAGTTTGGCACTTAAGTTTTGAAACACCCTGTTCTTGATATTTTGCTCCCCCCACCGCCCCCTTCACAAAAGACAACATCTTGACCATGCACATTTTTAAAATCACAGTTTGACTGTAGAGATATTTTCTCTCCCCCCCCCCCCCCCCCCTAACGAAAAAGGGGAGAATGGGTCACCTATCTCTGATGTTCGTCGTGCGCGTGCACAGATTGTTCGGCTTTACAACTGCAATTTTGGCTTTCTTTATAATGCGTTTTTTGGGGTTATCAGTGGATTTTATGACTATTTGATGCCGCCAATGTAATTTTCAGACAATTTTACATCAGAATCAAAACTCTATAGCACTGTAGCAAAAGTTTGCAACAAACCCATTGAAAGCTGAAAAGAGAAAATTATTTGATAAGGCTCGATCTTTTTTACCCACATAAACTATAGACAATAGATATTTCTAAATCCCTCCACCTTTTAAACGGCTTGTTCAGGGATCAAAAATGAGGTTGCGTTCTTTTGAAGTCAAAAAGTGTCATATTCGGAAAAGCCGTGATTCTAAATAATAAACAGTTTTTTATATGTTTTTCCGTTTTAGGTGCTGTCAGCACTTATTGCGATTGTCACGATGTAGATACGTAATATGCATAAATGGAACACTTGCGAATTCATGAAACAATAATCCTTTAATATAATGAACTAACCATTTCAAGTGCCCTTTACACATCAAGCATTCTAGGGGTATAGATTAGTAGATGTGGAGGTTTAAGACGTTTGTGGATTTTAATTCCCCCTCTCCCCATTTATTTTCTTGAAAAGTATCGAAAGTTGACAGTTAAAACTATGCCATTATTCACTATAACGCATTGTCCTATTATTTCTTTTTTTTTCTGTTGCCGTCGGTCGAAATCATTTTTCGTGTTGGAAAAGCAAAGTTCCATATGGACCTATAGTTTCCAAAATTTGAAGAAGCTTCCAGTGAAAAATTTTGTACACGCAACGAACTTTTTAGGATAGGTAAATAAGTTATTCCAGAGTCAATTCCATAGCCGCAGCGAGGAAGCTGTCCAGGGGTGGAAGACACGTGACAGCCCCTCTCACTTTTTAGAGCAATTACTGCGAATTTTACCCCTCTGGCTCCCTGTGTTCTGGATTTTAAACACCTATTTTTCAACAAAACGCCCAAATGTCCTCAAAAATCCCTTGATTCCATCGACGCTCATTGAGGGGCTTTCAATTTGCCGATCCCCCAGAATTTCAAATGTTTCCGATGCAAAGACCTGTTTAGTGTGACGTCATAAAAAAAATTGGTTCCAAACAAAGGCTCCGTCTCACTCGCTCTCGTGGGTTTTCCCATACGAAACACGGTCCAAATTTTCAAATACAAGTGCTAGTAAACAACACGTTCTTTACACCAGTTGTGTTTATCACACCATTGGGTTCCACGTCCCTTATAAAAATTTCCGATTGTTTCAAAAAAATTTCCGATTGGATATATATTCCCGCGCTTTATTTCCCATAGAAATAATCGAAATTCCGTAGAGACAATCGGAATTCGTGTAGATTCAAGCGCGCTGACTATAGCAAGGATAGGTCTCATGATTGAAATAAGGCGAAATCATCTATGGTTCTATTCTTACAGTTTTAACAGCCACTTTTTTCTCAGTGATAAAATATGAGCCCGCTATCACAAACTTTTTGAAACATCGCGCATCGATGCACAATCACAGTTATATCGAAGAAAGTCCTATGTTTTGTCCTTGTCACACTCACAGTTTCTTAAGAGCACAAAATTCTAGGTTATAGGCTCATCAGCACCATCACGGCATTTGTTGTACCTCGAACAATAGCTTCGATACGAAGAGAAGGTAGAATGATTGAGTGTCATGGCGGTGATACTCCCATAAGAGACCGTGAGTATAAGACAAGGACAAAACGTAGAACGTCTTTCGGTATAACTGTGATTGTAAATTCGCTTGTGATCTTTTAGGAATTATGTTACAGTGAAAATATACTTTAAGGCAAGTGGAATCTAATGGTGCAATAAAATTTGAGAAAACTGTTGGTTAACTAGCATGAATTTGCGTTCGAAAATTTGGATCTGGTAAATCCACGAGAGTGAGCGAGATAGAGCATTTGTTTGGAACTAATTCTGATCGTGACGTCATCACTAGACAGGTCTACTTAAGGATATGAATGAGCCTCTCTCTTTTCTATACCCCTCCCGCTCTTCATCAATACCTCGTCGCTTCTTATCGATGTACCCTCGTCAAACAGATTTTGACACTTTTACGATGCGTGTCCTGAACGCTTAATGCACCGTGAAGAAATCTTGAGACCGGTGGAGCCCAAAGGCGAGGGGCAAAGAGGGTTTCTGTGAAGGGTGTTTCCACCCCCCTCCTGCCTTAGAATTTCGACTCATAGGTTGGCACAAATGACTTAGGTTGCTGGACCTGTATGGAATTCTCGTTTGAAGGAATTCGACTTTGACGCTTAATAACTTATTGAAATTAACAGGAATACCAAAACTTTTACAATTTTAAGAAAATAGACGCCGAGGCCTCCTGGATTGCAGCAATAAATTAACGATTAATGAAACCAGTTTTAAGAAAATACGTTTTTAATTTTTCAAACCTTCCCGCCAAAGGTTTTGCCATAAGCAAGGCATTGGACCTATATATTAGATATGAAAATGAAAACAAGAAGCGCACCGTATATACACGGCACGCTTAAAAAAAAAAAAGAATCTGACAACATTCAATTGGTTCTTCTAGCCTTAACTGTCCTGGCCCCCGTGATGGAAATTCAATAAAAAATGAATACGTAGAAATGATTGGAAATGATAAAACCTCAATTTCTGTGCGTTTCATCTCAATGAGATTAGTCATTAGAGCGTCGCGTCATTTGTGGCAGCCACAAGAGGGGTCTGCCAGTGGTTAAAGCCTCCCAGTATTGCCGGTTTTCGGACAGTCATCCGATTTTTTTCCCATTTGACTGATTGTAGAAGTTGGTAATATATAAGAAAATCTGGCAACACTGATATAGCCTCATCCAAAATGTTACAATGAGCATCGATGCTTCGACGCGGGAAAATAATATAACGTGGTTCAGTTTATTTTTATTGTATTACCTCCAGTTGTTCTCTTCTCTTCACATTCACGACCAGTTGTAAAGACATTTTCGATGAAAATATTCTACAGGGTGTTTCAGTTTTAACGTCGGGAAATGGGGCTGTTGCACACTTTTGCTGTAAGCGATTCAAAAGTCGATTCTGGTATAAACACCTCCAAAAATAAGGATGACAGCATTAAAAACTTCCGAAATCCACTTTTAATATCAATAAACGCTTTTAATTGCGAGGGCATACCGGTGGCTTAGGGCAGTAATAATAGGAGATTCCTATCTAACAAGACTGTAACTCCATCTTCGCTTAAGTAGGCCTCTTTATTGACATAACTGTCCGCGAAAACACCAAACATCAGTGTTTTTTTTTTTTTTTAAACTAAATTTAAATGTATTTCACTGAATTTTCTTGTTACATACATTAATAATGTGCTAATCAATAGTGTTTGGGACGCTGATTTAAAAAAATGATATAATTTTCTACTTAACTTGTCCCAGTTTTACGCATATTCTACTTTTGAAAAATGTTCGTGCGGTGAAGTTTAAATTGTGGAAAATGTAGAATATTTCGATCAAAACTAAAGCCAAATTCGAACTCGGGAGATCAATTAACACCGATAATGTTATTACCTACGTAAACTCAGGTCCAATTATTATAAGAAAAAAGCCCTTGTTTGTGTCGAGGGACCCTTGTTTTGTATTCATTGGGGGGGGGGGGCGGACACTTATGTCGTTAAAGCGTAAAAATCACCTAGAAGTGACCAATAAGAGACGACTTTCATCTGACACCAGTGTCACTATATTGGTGTTGCGTTACCATTCATTGGATGTGGATCATTACTCTGATGACGAATTATTCATTACTGCCCTCAGCCACCATTACGCTCGCGCAAGTAAAAGAGTTTATTGAGTTTAGAAGTGGATTTCTGAAGATTTTAGTGCTACCATCGGTATTTTTCGAGGTTTTTACACCAGAATCGATTATTAAATCGCTTAAAATAGTGCAACTGCCCCATTCTGCAGCCGATTTTTTAAGACAAATTAAGACTATTTTTTCTCGTAAACATAGGTCGTACAATGCTTCCCTAGCTCTGAGCAACTCTAAAGTTAGGATAAAAACGTTACTTTTTTAAAATTTTGGCTGAAAGTATCAGTGAAATTTTTCTCAAAGAGTGCAGTCGTATTTTTAGAAGTGAAATCTATCAAAGCCCTTAAAGTAATCTTGAAATCAGTCCGGGTGTACTTTTCAAATACTCTTGAGCATTTGATGGCAAACCTTTTATGGTTCTGTGAGATTTTCAAAATTTTATGAAATAATCAGGTTGCAAAAACCCCAATAAGGATTCTCAATAGCTTGCATTTTTTCACTCCGACTCGTTTTGAAAAGGCTTCCATAAATTTTACGTGTAGAAATATGACAGCTGCTAAATTTGGGTAAAATGTTATTGATAACTAAAGCCAAAATTTTAATAAAAGTAAATTTCCATTCGAACGTTATAAAATCGTTGCTCAGATGAAGCTGGAAGCATTATAAGATCCATTTTAATGAAGGAAAAATCTTAGTTTGTCGTGAAATTTCGGCTCCAGAATTTCCCGACGTTAAACCTGACACCCTCTAGAATCTAGATGCCTAAATTTCTTGAAAACCGATTAAAAAACTCTTTTATATGCGGAGTTTTTCTTTATCTCGATTTTAATCGTTCTTACGCGGCCCCGTCGGTTCAGGATTTCATTGAAATGTGTTAATTTCATCGCCCTGTCAGGATTTTTACTAATAAAGCTGTGACGTTATTCAGGACTCTTAGTGTAAAATGAATGATTCCATCTAAGTGGTAATAATTTATTGTCGTAAAATGAAAGCAAATTAATACGATTTAGAATGATTTTTCATTTTTTAAGGGTATTACGAGGGCATTTGTGACTCGTCTAGTTTGATTTATCGATCGCTTTTTCTTTGAACTTGAGACCAAAACCAGAGTGAACGGATGACAGGCAGCCTCCTCTTTTTTCGACTTGTGTACTTCTGAATTCACCCTTAAATCCCCTTTACTAAAACTGTGCAATAGCTCCATGAAGAAGCTATATTACCCATTGTTTGCTTTAACACAAACGAAATATACCATGATTTACAAAATTCACCATGGTTTACGAAATTATTCTCTCAGTGTAAAACTGTAACAGAAGCACCAGGGTCATAATTTCAACACGAACCAAATGGTGTCCCAACGAGATTACATTTTTCAAAAAGATCAAATAAGTTCGATGTATCGATTTTTAAGTCAAAGGAACATAGTTTATGAGAAGCAATAGTAATAATTGCTTTTAAAGTTATTTCAATACTTCTTTTAATTATTTTTTGGTTCAAAATGTCCGTCGGTTACGCGTCCCCCTCACGAGTGTTTGGTGACCATATTTTAAAGCTGAAATGAATTTTAAAGATTATGGAAATGTTCAAAAAACTACGTGGAACACGTGGAAGCCATCGGTTATTACGAAATTATTTTTCTTTGTGTCATAATTCGTGAAAAATGGTTGTCCCCCGGTTCCAAAATGTCCGTCAGTTACGCAAGAATTTTACTGTTTTACAACATCTCAAAAGTTTATTTAAAAATGAAACTGGGTAACTTACGATTTTCTCAACCACGCTCCAACGTTCTGAACAGAAATTATCAACATTTATGCAAATGAATTTTATTTGGAAACTATTTTCACCAACAAATCCGATCTCGTGATTTGCCTATGGTCCTAGTCAGGCATGATTTTCAGACTCCGTTGACCAGCTTACGTTTTGTTGATGTGCGTGCGTTTGTTTGTACCTTGTTTTCTACGACATAGGGATCACGTTTGCAATTACCTCGCAGATGTCAATCAGCTGAGTGCTGCTTATCACCATTTCTTTCTCCCAAAGAGAGAGTTGGTGAGGTGTCAAATCAGTGTTTGTTTACTTGCTCCTTAGTTCTGGTCTTGCTTTCGTAGCGGCAACTCAATTTTTTAGGTTATTTTTGTGTCTTTCAGTGTGTTTTTGTGCGGTTGAAAAGGGAATGTAAATTTCCGAAAACGTTTTGCCGTTTCTTTTATTTGTTTTAGCTTCATGCCTGATAGTGTTTTTATTCACTTGTTTGTATCTTCTTTTCAGCTCGATAATTTCGAACTTCATTTTTTCGGTCTCGTATGAAACGATTTTTTTTTTTTTATCACACGAAGCGCATGTTTGAATAGTGTTTTCGCCAAGAGAAACATGATTGATTAAGTTGAACAAAAAAACTCTAGAAACACTCCGACTCATGTTTACTCAGTTCTGTTATCGCCGATTCTATTCTCCTTCTGTGTAACTGCTCAAGTATCGGCTCGAGTCGAGAATTACGGAGGGAATAAGAAATAAGAAGAAAAAAATACAGTTGTAAAATCAAGAGCTCTTTATAGATAAACAACGCCCCGAGTTGCGAGACTCCGAAACACACCTTACTTTGATTTGTCGACGGAGGCAGGAAGAGGAGTGGAGATTAGAATGGAAATCGAGGCGATTTCCCTCAAGAACGAAGCGGTGGGATTATCGCGCGGTCGGATCTGCTCTTCCAAAGATATCTCGGTGTGATTTGCAAGCCTGGCTCTTGCGAAGTAGCTCACCCAAGGATCCATGGGCCTTGCTTTCAGAAACCGCCTCGATTCTTGCTGCTGTGAATTCATTCGTCAGGCCCGCGGCTTCGATCGATGAGTCGAATAGAAAATGGTGATGAACAATGGGTCTGTTGCACACTTCGGCTACAGCGTTTTAAGGTATCAATTCATATGTAAAAAGCCGAGAAAATAACAATGACAGCATCAGAAAACACTAAAATTCAGTAATAAACTCACAAATTGCGAAAAACACTAGACACTATTCACCCCTGTATCTTTCCACCACGTGCACGATATTTCGCGAAATTAGCGCGGCACATTCAAATAATCACGGCCGACTGTCATCACAGCTGACTTCGTAAACAAATAAACAGTAAACACTGACGGCGTCTGCTCGAATTCTTACGTTTCAATATCCTCAATTCCTCACAAAAGGTTGTGAAAGGTACGGAAGCTGATAATTGTATCGAAAACTGGTCAAAATGAAACAATAACACTCAGGAGTTCCAAGCATGATGATCGAAGTTGGAATCATCCTTGGAATTGTTTCATTTTGATAAGTTTTCGACACAAATATCGGTTTCCGTACCTTTCACAACCTTTTGTGAGGAATTGAGGATATTGAAACGTAAGAATTCGAGCAGACGCCGTCAGTGTTTACTGTTTATTTGTTTACGAAGTCAGCTGTGATGACATTCGGCCGTGATTATTTGAATGTGCCGCGCTAATTTCGCGAAATATCGTGCACGTGGTGGAAAGATACAGGGGTGAATAGTGTCTAGTGTTTTTCGCAATTTGTGAGTTTATTACTGAATTTTAGTGTTTTCTGATGCTGTCATTTTATTTTCTCGGCTTTTTACATAGGAATTGATACTTTAAAACGCTGTAGTCGAAGTGTGCAACAGACCCATTCATCTCGTCGGGTTTTTGATCAGTGCAGTTGCTGGTCGTGAATGGGGATGTCAGTTGCGTCGCGTGCAATCTGATAACGCTGTGCTTTGTCCACTCAAACCCGTGAAAAAGGTCAAAATATTGGGGGTGCACTGTGCACTACCTCGAATCGATATATTACATGGGTTCAAATGGACGGAAATCATCGTTGCCAGATTGCACGAGACGCCACTGGGGGATGTGCGTAATGGAAGTATAGGTATGATGATGGGCGAATCCTCGTTTAGTCTGAGCAACCCTCTAAGCTCCCTGTCAGTGGCTTAGCGTGCAATTTGGCAACGATGCAGCTCGTCCATTTCAACCCATGAAAGAGATCGAACTACTGAGTGTTCGGTGAACACCTTCGCATCGACTTTTTACATGGGTTTTAAAAATGGACACAGTACAGCGTTGCCAAATTGAACGCTACTTCACTGCTCCGTGTGAATCACTGTCTGTCAAAACTTTTGCGTTTGCTTGTAAGTACTTACAACGGTTCTGTGGGTTAAGCGGCCATGGGTCCACTACCTGCACAAAAAATCGTGAGCCGAGCGGGAAATTTGATAAATATCATTACAAACCCAAAATCAACAACGTCCACCGAATGACACTTACGTTGAACGTAAGAAATTTCGTGTTCTAACGAGATCGGCGGACATCATTCGTAGTTTCAACGATTAGTCAATCCGTCACACTTTTTTTTTTTTTTTTTTAGCTTAGAACTGTTTCCTTCCTCGGTTGGAAAGAAACGAAAGCGTGTGTTAAAGTCATGGGCGGATATAGGGCATTGTCTTTCTCTCTCTCCTCCCATTTGAAACCGTGCGTTAGAAAAGGACAGAAGAGGGGGCCAAAGTCACGTGATGGCCCCCTCTGCTATCCTTTTCTAACACATAAGCTCAAATGAAAGGAGAGAGATGAAGACAATTGCCTGTATCCGCCAATGGTTAACGTGTCAAAAGAGCCTCCGTGATTGAGGGGGTTTCGCAGTATCCTGCAGTTGGCAAAAGCACTCTGTAACTGTTACGCTACTACCCATCCGTAATCAAAGGAATTACTCATAAGGCGAGATCACAGGATCTATTCCTCTATTGGTTACTGCCAAACATTTTGGCGAACGTTTCTGATGAGGATTCATAATTATACTTACTATTCTTTGGCACAGCAAAATTTCATTTAGTAATTGCCTGAGCGAGAAATCGAGAGAAGGATAACTAATTTTGTAACCATGACTGTTGCTGCTTGTTTTGCCGATATGTTTTCTTGCCCTGTATGGTTGTTACGGTTTGTTTAATCTTTATCCTCTTCTGCAACGTACTAATTTTAAGTTATGTTCAGCAATGGAGCTCTTGCAAGGTTTTGCTGTAGACAAATGGCCTATCAATTCTGATGTAAAATGCTGCAAAACTAATGATGATACCATTAAAAAAGTCAAAAACTGATTCCTCGCAGAAAAAAATTAACTTGAAATTTCGGGTGACCACCCTTGCATGTAACTGTATGCACCTAACTTGGATTCGGATTCGGCCCCATCAAGTGCCGTCTTCCTCGTTTACCACGCAACGTAGAACTTTTCTGTAGTATCACCGTGCTCCTAATGACAAAATGTGTATAAGTGGACCTTTAATTCCTTCAAATTTACTTTTCGAAAGCTAATTCATTTCATTGTTCAAATTCGTAGGTTATGTTCTTTTGTTTGGGGTCCGAATCCGAGAGGTATACTTCTCTGCAGAGAGCCGTGAGATTTTTTAGGGATGACAAAAAAACCGTAAACCGCTGCTGCAAGTTCGCAGTCCTTATGCCAAAAGAGCCTTGAGATTTTTCTCTGGATTTTTGGGATGACAGTGATGACAGAACGCGACGAAAACCGCATTTTGCAAAGTGGGGGTCTTTTCTACGGTGCCTTCGTTTTATTTACGTTCCTTCTGACTCCGGATTACTAAAATAGTATATGCTTGACTTAAATTAAGTATACTCCAACTAAAATACGATGATTATTTTGTGTTATTTTACATCTAGCTGCTACTGTCAATCATGGATGAAAATGTACTTACTGTTACGAAGTACCTACATATATTTGAATTTGAATAATCAGAAAACATTTATTTGAAACCAATTTAACAGAAAAAGTAAAGAGAGGAAAGTTTTCCCTGCCTCGAGCTAGCTCGAGTGGCAGGTTCACTAAAACATAAATTAACAGCAAAGAAATAATAATGAAGTAAAGATAACAAAAATATGAAATAAAATTTAAAAAATCACAATGAAAATTATAAGTTATTCCATTGTGAATTCAGTGGTGATAGCGATCGTTTGTAAATTTTCCTAACGCACATTAGAAAGGAAAATAATTCCATGACTATTCTCGAATTTACGGGTTTTTTGTCTTCCTTAAAAAAAATGTCACTAAATCATTCCTAATTGTAAGTAAAATTCTGAAGATTGTCAAAATTAAGAGCTGTGTGCGAGATTCGAACTCCCGTCCTCAAAATTAAAAGGTATTATGGATGCGGAGCTCTCTGTCACTCGAGCCATGCGCATTTGCTGAAGAAGTGGCTGGAAATACAATTTATAGGGCAACTTAATGGCACTTGGTAGTTCAGACTTCCGCTGCTAGGTGTCACGCCTGTTTATGACCACCGTTGAGCAAGACAGCACACATCGGCCGAAGTTTCTGTCATCAGTGTCATCCCAACTTTTTTTCACGGCTCTGTGCGTATCGTAAAAACCGAATCCGAGGTTGGTGCAAGCATGTAAGGATGGTCACCCGAAACTTCAAGTTAAGTTTGCTCTGCGAGGAGTGAGTTTTAGCCTTTTTTAATGGTCTCATCGTTATTTTCGCTGCGTTTTACATTGGGATTAATACTTCATTTTCCTACAGGAAACCATGCAAGATCTCCATTACTCAAAAACTGGTAATGTAATAACACACCTCGCTGATTTTCCGATGCAAAGACAAAGCACCAATCTGATTCTGACTGAAGTTTAGCAAGTGATTAGCAACTAACTACAAAAGGAAAAAACAGTAAGTAATAATACTGTATAAGAGAAAGAAGCCGCTCTTTAGTTCAAAAAGGAAATACTGTGAATTAAAATTATCGACAGAAAAGTTTGGTATTAACTTCAATCCTAAACTGAAATACTCCGAATTGACCTCAATACATTCTGTAACAGGCGTTTGTCCTTCTTTGACCTTCGATATATCGAACACGAAAAACGATATCGACTTTCAGTTTGCGCCAAAAGTCTTAGCATTTTACCCTCTTTTCCGATTATCAAATAAAAAATGGGGGTCCCTATTTGAAATATGGGACTTGACCCCCTGGAGCCCCCCAGAGGGGGGCCCCGAAATTGGGGACCCCCTCAAAAGATGTCCTCCTCGAAATAATCGAACACGTGTTTCAGCGTTTTTCGAAATTCGGAGCCGTTTTCGAGATATTAAGCCTGGCTCCTTTTTTAATTGACACCCTGTACAGGGTGTTGAAAAACTGTTCCCGAATATTTCAGGGGCGGATTCTACAGATCAAAATAAGACCTTTCTTACCTATAAACATGTGTCCGAAAATGCCCCCCTTTTGAGCTACAGCCCCCCAAAGTTTTAAAAAATTTACGGTTTTTTTGGAATAGCGACCACTATTATGAACCAAATGTCTTAAAACTTGGTGTCCTGTGGTAATTTCACGCGTAGAATCCATTAATGACCTCGAAAAATTCAGAAATTGAGTCTAACTGTACTTTTCACGCAATCTTGTACCTTTAACGGCACGAATTTTATGTTACGGATTAAAATTTTTAATAATAATTACCAAAATAAGATGCGGAAAACCCTTAGAAAGATTTTTGATCCTCCTTGTTTCTTTCGATACGACGCGTTTTAAGCGAGATAATCGCTGCACAGGGTGGAAAAGTCAGCGCTTTTACCATAGCGGCCGGCCCGTAGAAGCAGCGGAGAGGCGGGTTGCATACTCACTGCCGTTTTTCATGGTAAAAGCGCTGACTTTTCCACACTGTGCTGCGATTATCTCGCTTAAAACGCGTCGTATCGAAAGAAACAAGGAGGATCAAAAATCTTTCTAAGGGTTTTCCGCATCTTATTTTGGTAATTATTATTAAAAATTTTAATCCGTAACATAAAATTCGTGCCGTTAAAGGTACAAGATTGCGTGAAAAGTACAGTTAGACTCAATTTCTGAATTTTTCGAGGTCATTAATGGATTCTACGCGTGAAATTACCACAGGACACCAAGTTTTAAGACATTTGGTTCATAATAGTGGTCGCTATTCCAAAAAAACCGTAAATTTTTTAAAACTTTGGGGGGCTGTAGCTCAAAAGGGGGGCATTTTCGGACACATGTTTATAGGTAAGAAAGGTCTTATTTTGATCTGTAGAATCCGCCCCTGAAATATTCGGGAACAGTTTTTCAACACCCTGTATAGCTGGCGGGTGTTTTCCTTTTATTTTTAATTTTCATTTGCACCCGTGTTCGACAAAAGATAATGATTTATTTTCAATATCCTGCCTGCTGCGTTTGCTCTAAAATGATATATCCCCCCTCATCGATTATATTGAATTGGCCGTTGTCATGTCAATATCCCTGCTCCATTTTCTTCGCCCTCCATCTCGCCCCCCTTTCTCTCGCCCCCCTTTCTCTCGCCCCCCTTTCTCTCGCCCCCTTTCTCTCCCGTATCGTCACCTGCTATCGCGCGTGATTCTGAACGTGAGAGGGGTTCTAAGTAATTTGTGAGCTCCTCAGTATAAAATCCTGAAACTTGGCCCTCAGACACTTAGAATGTAGTTGAACTTACTTTGCAATGTTATCCGATTCATTCTTGTCTGATTGCTTCGTAAACAAAGTTCATTGCTCTCTATAAACGAGCTTTCTCTTCTGTAATTCATTCAGTAGCTGGATCAAAGGCCAAAAAGACAGCCAGCGTTTTTTGTTTTTTGTTTTTTTTTTCCCCTCCCCTCCCTCCCAAATGAATAAAACATCCCGATACAATGAGTCTATTGCATAATTTTGCTACAGCGTCATTGAGGGTTGATTCTGGTGTAAAATCGCATTGAGACACTGGCGCAACCAGGATCTCCTCCAACTCTCTCATTTCCCATTTGAATGTAAAAGTAGGAAAAGGACAGAAAGAGGGGGTTTTATCCCTTCGATATATCTAAAACGAAAAACGATATCGAGTTTGCGCCAAAAGTCTTAGAATTTTACGCCCTTTTAAACGATGTATCATAAGATATGGGTGGCGATAAAGGCCCCCAAATCGGTGACCCCCTGAAAAGATGTCCTCCTCAAAATAATCGAACACGTGTTTCAGCGTTTTTCGAACTTTGGAGCCGTTCTCGAGATATTCGGCCTGGCTCCTTTTTTAATTGACACCTGATACACCCTGTAGAAGTCTTTTGTCTCTGCTTTTTCTATAATTCCTAGTAAAGAGCAAACCTGTTCAAGGACATATTATTTTTGCGTAGGTATAAATGTCTTCAATAACTACATTTTCGAGATTTCGCAAGAGTTGGGTTCCGTTGCAGATTTAAGTAATGCATCATTCAAATGATGTTCTGTTCATAACACGAGTTAAATCTAGGTGAATTTTGAATTTTCATCTAATTTGGCGACTATGCAAGCTCGCTTCGTCTTGCCGTAAGGCTCACAAGACATCGTAGCTCCAACTTCCCGTTTTGAGCTCGGCCGCTTGCCAAAACTACGCCGCCCCGCACCAACAGTGTTCTGCTCAATGGCATCGCACGATGTATTGAGTAGTGGAGAGTTTTGGACATCAGTTCATGAACAAAACTCGAGATTAAGAACTGTAAACAGTAAGATAACGAAAAACCAATCAATGGGGGATCTTTATTTATTTATTTATTTATTTATTTATTTATTTATTTATTTATTTATTTATTTATTTATTTATTTATTATTTATTTATTTATTTATTTATTTATTTGTTTGTTTATTTATATATTTATTTATTTATTTATTTATTTATTTATTTATTTATTTATTTGTTTATTTATGTATTTAAAGTATCAAACTAAGAACAACGGCCCAATACAAGAAAATAAAAAAAAATAGAAAAGTACCAAAAAGAACAAATCCAAGATCACAAAATTCAAAAATTCAAAATTCAAATAAAAGTACTAATCCAATATTAACAAAATTTAAAAATATGCCCCCTAGCAAAAAACTTAAAATGAGAAAGGAAATCAGAAGATCTAAGAAATTGGGGCAGGGCAATCCAGGATCTCATAAGCCTAACTGAAACTGAGAAAAAAACAAAAATTGTTACGGGCCAGAGGGACAATCTAAGGATTATCATTGCAAAATATCTTGCAAACATTTGCTGTAAGCAAATGAATGTAGTTCAATATGGTGTAAAAACCAGCGAAAATCACGAAAATCACATGGAGGAAGTCTAAAATTCAGTAATAAGATCACATAACTGCTATAAAGGCAAGTTTGTAATGGCGGCTCAATGCAGGTATCATGGGAGATTCCTGTCTATTATGTCACTTTCTCTACGGAAAAACAGAGATAAGAGTCTCCCATGATACCTTCGTCTCTCCGCCATTAAGCCGGATTCTGAAGGTGAATTTCGTGATATTTTAGTGTACTCATCGTCATTTTTATAGGTTTTTATGCAAGAATCAACTCTTTAATCCCCTATAAAAAAAGTTTGCAAGAGCATACGAAGGTGATTCTCAGCGTTTAGTGACGATTTCTGCCACCAGACCGCTATCGTCCGTTCGATTAATGTCAAATTCTAGGCCGAAAATAAATCTTATTTAAGAAAACGGAGTGTCGGCTAGATCGGTCAGATAATCATCTGAAGAACGTTCTAGTAAAATATCTCGTCAATAATTTCAATAACTGGAAATATCTGTTAATGAGTGGAAAAGAATAATAGTTAGAATAACGAAAAGAAAAGAGTCAGCGTAGAATTTAGCACCGTTTTGGGTGGGGAAAAAGACCGGTCACATCCAAGTTACAATCCTGGTAAAAGTAATCAGCTAAATGTCATCATGTTGACAATTAGCATGAGATTTGAGACCTGACATCGTCATGACATCATCATGACGTCCACAAAGATTATGCTGATATTTTGATATTGTTGACGTCATGATGATGTCAGGTCTTAAATCTCATGCTGTCAACATGATGACATTTAGCTGATTATTTTTACCAGGGGGGCAGTACCATTCGTTGGGACGAAACACATTTCGCGACTGATTATGTCTCCTAATATTATGAGCACGCGCAAGCCTGGATGACTGACCCCATAGTCGAGCGCACGCGCACAAACGCAAAACACAATGGGTCTGTTGCATACTTTTGCTACAACAATATAGAACCTTGATTCTTATGTAAAATTCGGGGAAAATAACGATGCGCACAATAAAAACGTTCAAAATCCACTCATTAACTCAGGAAATCACTTCAATTTCAAGCAGCCCGCGCTACACTAGACACTATTTGCACCGGTACACTACTACATAGACGGAAACACCGTGCCTAAGTAAACAACATCGCAACTATGCAAAATGATGTAATTCCCTTCTAAATACATGAACTATTGGCTGCATTTGCTGTCTGGTCTTTTCAGTTTATCAAAGATTACAAAATAATATAAGAAATGTACGCGCATCTAAACGAAACGTTTCAATGTTTGTAAGTTCTGTTCATGTTTACAAAAACAAGATGGTTCCATCTACATATGAAGTCATCTATGTAGTTCCATCTAAGTCGGTGACCAGTGGCGTACACAGGATTTTTCTTGGGAGGGGCTCGCACTGATGAGCGTTTGACTGAAAATTGTTCCTCCCCTTCCCCTCCACCCCCAAAAATCGGACGTCTGGGGGGGGCTTTAGCCCCCTTAGCCCCCCTGCGTACGCCACTGTCGGTGACATAGTGTCTAGTGTAGCGCGGGTTGTTTGAAATGGAAGGTATTTTCTGAGTTAATGAGTGAATTTTGAAAGTTTTTAATGTGCGCATCGTTATTTTCGCCGAATTTTACGTTAGAAAAAATGAGTTATATTGATGTAGGAAAAGTACGCAACAGACCCATCGATGGCGGGAAATACGAAAAAGGATAAAAGGGGACATAAACTATATCAACGTATTAACTTTTCTGAGGCAAAAAAGACAATGAACGTCACGTCCGGAGGAACTGCATGTTCCGACCCAGTTTGCGTCGTAAAGGCACGTCTCCGTTCCATTCTGACCCGATGCACCGGGTAAGATGCAACTGATTCGATGATTCGATTTCCACCAACCAGTGCCAAGCCAAATTGCATACGGAAGTGGGTCTTGAAATGAAAAGCGCTTCTGGGGCGACTGTAGAAGAGCAGAAATTAATAGCCTCCAGCAGGTCTCAGGAGAATGCATTGCATCGTGTGAAAATTACCTCTATACTTCTGATCCCGTCAAGATAATTTATTGTTTTGTTGCGCTCAATGCTTTTGAGAAAACACAGAAAAAGCATTTCTCTGATGAGATGAACGTGTTTGGATAAAAACGGAGGAAGAGTTTACTCGGTCCAAAGTGGTTGTGTATTCATTGTGTATTCATCTTTGAAGGACACCCGAGATTTCTCCAGCTCTCCCCCCCCCCCCTAGAAATTTAAAGTTGGGTTTTAACAAAGATATTTTAGTGTACAGATACGCAAATGTTTCAGAGAAATATAGGCTCCGATTTCAGGGGCCGATGCAAACCTGATAGCTTCACGGCACATATACATGTATGTATACAGATATACATTCACATTGTGTCGTTGGGTATCTGTATATAGTATAATATCTTTAGGTTTTAAATGACAGACAAATGCTGACATTGTTGATTTCCAAGATAAATTAATCCTTTTACTGCCAGGTTACGAAGACAAATCTCTGTTTCCTCTCTCAAATCCTGTGCGTAGTTAAATCTTCCTATACTTCACATAGTGTTAATTTTGCCTACTTATCCCTTCGAAGGCGCTCGACGCATCGCTTTTTTCAAATGTCAACGATTCTGAGGAGGTTTTGGCAACTATTAGGCTATGTAAAGGACAATAAATCCTAATGATGGATCACCCCCAACTTAGCTTAGTATTTTACCAGAATTTCGGTGTTTGATTTCTGCGTCAATACAGGGCCAAAACATTCTTCCAATTTGGCTCAAAAATGTGAGTAAAAATTAGGCAGTTCCTGTGAAGTCGCCGCTTTCGATTATTGCTTTCAGGGGAGGGGGGGCTGTAAGCTTTTAAAGTAAAATTTTTAAAAAAGTCAATCGTGGGTGTTGACGCTATCTATTGGGCCAAAATCTCGATTCAGACAGGTGAGGTTTCACCTTAATTTGTGTTGTGGTTTCCTTGCGACTGCATGATCAGGATCATGCACTGTAGAATACTTCTTGTGGTTGTGTGAGTAAAGAAGTGATGATGTGTTTTCGAGAGATTAGTGATGTCTCGTCTCGTGCCTCTTTCTGGTGTGGTGTGTTAGGAGCAGTGGCAGCTCGTGGATTTTGGCAACAATGTTTTCCCTCCATTTGATCCAATGCAAAATAATCAATTCGATATTGAAGCAGCGCTTCACCTAAAATCGATTGTTTTACATGTATTCAAATGGAGAGAAAACATTGTTGCCAAAATGCACGAGCCGCCACTGGTTAGGAGTTAATGCAGAGCTGCCGTTTTGCATGTAATTAATGACATTTTTCAATTCACCGTTAATTCCACTGGTTGAGAAAAGATTACACAGTTCAGTTAAGTGTATGACTGTAATGCACGAAAATACTCGCACCAGTATTCTTTTCTCAGCCGGCGGAGTCTTCGCTGACCTTAAAAAACGTGCGGATATTTTAATAATTAAACGGCGATTTCACCGATTGAGAAGAGATTACAGATGAGAGTATTTTCGAGCATTACAGTCATACTTTGGACTGAACTGAGTAATCTTTTCTTCACCGGTGGAACCATCGGTGATTTGAAAAATGTCATTAATTATACCCAAAACGGCAGCCCCAAGTTGATGTCGTATAACTTCATGAAGTTCAAACCAGTTTTCTTTCTTGTTATCTCAATATATTTCGTCTCGCTATGGCTACACTGGAAAAACAGGTATCGTAAGATTTACCATAATAATTTGGTTTAAATTTTCGTCAGTTCAAGAAAATTGTAAATTTTACGTTTTCTGTGGTTTGAGTTCAAGATGTATTGGTCAAAATTTAACCGATGGGTACGTCTTGCGAACTCAAACCATTGAAAACGTAAAATTTACAACTTTCTTGGACTGTCGAAAATTTAAACCATGCTTAGTTATGGTAAATCTGATGATAGCTGGTTTTTCTTGTGTACCTTATTGGTTGACCGTCTCCGGGACGGCGGGATATTTGGACTAGAAATTCGAGATTCCGAAGTAATGATTTTACCGCGAAGTCCATCGATCAGATTGCAAGTTCAATAAAGGAATAGCCCCGAAGCTTTTGAAAGTTTCGGTTGACTTTAATGATTGTCAGGGAATCGAAATTGGGAAAAGCATCCGGTAGCCAGTTTATTCGCTTACTCCCACTCGACTCTCCCCCCCCCCCCGCTTCGACAGAATATGCTCTCGAATTGCAATTTGCTGCAACTAGCATTTATTGGTCTCAAGTGCTTCTCGAATTGCACAGGCTCGAGGCACGTCAGGTGCGAAGTGGATTCGTGAAATCGTGACTGGGAGCCTCAAGGAAATACTGTTTTCTATTGTAGTCGAGACATTTAGTTGGACAACTTCTCTTCTTGGACAACCTCTCTTCTTGGCCAATCTGCTTGAGTTTGAGAAATCGGCTCTTTGCTGCGTTGCAGGGTCTCTCCATTGCGTGGAGCTTACTCACGACCCAACATTCGCTCTTGTAAGCTCAGCCTTTCGTACCGGCAATGCTCGCCTCTATGAGTAC
>VMOF01000001.1:15367035-15483551 GCA_011764245.1 Trialeurodes vaporariorum | reverse complement strand
GCGTAGAGAGCTGAAACAAAAAAGTCAGATAGGGAATTGACCCCAAAGAATTCAATGAAAATATTTTCAAAGCCCCCCGGGGCCCCCCAGAGGGGTTTTGGGGGGTTCGAAACACATTTTTCCATTTTTGGCGGGAAAAAGCCAATAAAAGGTACAAAATAAGTTCAGATCCTGAAAGAGCAACTCATTGCCGACATTTTTGTTCCAGTAAATTTTTCCAGAAAACCCCAATTTTTGGGGTTATGGGCCCTTTTGGGGGGAAATTTTCATTCGGCCACTGTGACCACACTATTCAATATTTTTCAGAAAACTAAAAACCATCTGAAAGAAGAGATCAAGACCTTTCGATTGATGTGTCACATAATACCGAAAAGTGAAAAATTAAGGCCCCCACTTAGATTCCAAAATTTTGGGGTCTTTAGGCCCCCCCACGTAAAAAAATTCAAATAGCAAGGTATGACTTGTGATACATCGATCGAAAGCCCTCAAAGAGTAAAATAAGATGGCGCAATCCAAAATCGTCTACAACCATTACCTTCAAAATGGCGGCCATTTGAAAATTATGGGTCTTCAAAGGTAAGTCCTGGAAAAAGAGTCCAAGGTTGAACGATACATGGATTGAAAGGCCTTAAAAAAAGCAAGCGAATGGCGCAAACCGCAAATCATTCCGCCTCTTCAATCAAAAGTTATGACCGATTGAAACTTAAAGGGCTCAATAAGGCCTATTTAAGGCTGCTTAAATTTCAATCGGTCATAACTTTTGATTGAAGAGGCGGAATGATTTGCGGTTTGCGCCATTCGCTTGCTTTTTTTAAGGCCTTTCAATCCATGTATCGTTCAACCTTGGACTCTTTTTCCAGGACTTACCTTTGAAGACCCATAATTTTCAAATGGCCGCCATTTTGAAGGTAATGGTTGTAGACGATTTTGGATTGCGCCATCTTATTTTACTCTTTGAGGGCTTTCGATCGATGTATCACAAGTCATACCTTGCTATTTGAATTTTTTTACGTGGGGGGGCCTAAAGACCCCAAAATTTTGGAATCTAAGTGGGGGCCTTAATTTTTCACTTTTCGGTATTATGTGACACATCAATCGAAAGGTCTTGATCTCTTCTTTCAGATGGTTTTTAGTTTTCTGAAAAATATTGAATAGTGTGGTCACAGTGGCCGAATGAAAATTTCCCCCCAAAAGGGCCCATAACCCCAAAAATTGGGGTTTTCTGGAAAAATTTACTGGAACAAAAATGTCGGCAATGAGTTGCTCTTTCAGGATCTGAACTTATTTTTGTACCTTTTATTGGCTTTTTCCCGCCAAAAATGGAAAAATGTGTTTCGAACCCCCCCAAAACCCCTCTGGGGGGCCCCGGGGGGCTTTGAAAATATTTTCATTGAATTCTTTGGGGTCAATTCCCTATCTGACTTTTTTGTTTCAGCTCTCTACGCCCAGCCGTTTTCGAGAAAAAGTACCTATCCGGGTGGTCTGGTACACCCTGTATTTCGTCTCGCTATGGCTACACTGGAAAAACAGGTATCGTAAGATTTACCATAATAATTTGGTTTAAATTTTCGTCAGTTCAAGAAAATTGTAAATTTTACGTTTTCTGTGGTTTGAGTTCAAGATGTCTTGGTCAAAATTTAACCGATGGGTACGTCTTGCGAACTCAAACCATTGAAAACGTAAAATTTACAACTTTCTTGGACTGTCGAAAATTTAAACCATGCTTAGTTATGGTAAATCTGATGATAGCTGGTTTTTCTTGTGTACCTTATTGGTTGACCGTCTCCGGGACGGCGGGATATTTGGACTAGAAATTCGAGATTCCGAAGTAATGATTTTACCGCGAAGTCCATCGATCAGATTGCAAGTTCAATAAAGGAATAGCCCCGAAGCTTTTGAAAGTTTCGGTTGACTTTAATGATTGTCAGGGAATCGAAATTGGGAAAAGCATCCGGTAGCCAGTTTATTCGCTTACTCCCACTCGACTCTCCCCCCCCCCCCCCCCCGCTTCGACAGAATATGCTCTCGAATTGCAATTTGCTGCAACTAGCATTTATTGGTCTCAAGTGCTTCTCGAATTGCACAGGCTCGAGGCACGTCAGGTGCGAAGTGGATTCGTGAAATCGTGACTGGGAGCCTCAAGGAAATACTGTTTTCTATTGTAGTCGAGACATTTAGTTGGACAACTTCTCTTCTTGGACAACCTCTCTTCTTGGCCAATCTGCTTGAGTTTGAGAAATCGGCTCTTTGCTGCGTTGCAGGGTCTCTCCATTGCGTGGAGCTTACTCACGACCCAACATTCGCTCTTGTAAGCTCAGCCTTTCGTACCGGCAATGCTCGCCTCTATGAGTACCTAGAGAAGCTGACTCCGCGCCGCACTATGGTCTACGCGAGCCAGCTAGCTAGACAAAAGTCCCCTAATGCAGTTACGGTGGTGAAAATTGGCAATTGGTTATTTTTCTGGTTTCTAAGCCATCTGTGCTATAGAATATGAGGTTTTCCTCCATTTTGACCGTTTTTTCGAAAAAAAATTGGGTATTCCATTTTTTTTAAAAATCGAGCAATTTTTGAGGGTCCAGAAATTAATTTTGGGCAAATTTTTGGGAACTGTCGTATTTTTTTCCTTACAGCGCTTGTTTAGTAGAGCATATTGCACCCAAAGTTTATTAAATTTGGTCCATTTAAAGGGGAGGAACTAATTTTGGAAAATGGGTGGACATCGAACTTTTAACTTCGATATATCGAATACGACAAAAGATATCGAACTTTGGTTTGTGCCAAAATGCTTAGAATTTTATGCTCTTTCTAAATATGCAAAAAAACATGGGGTCCCTCTTTGAATTATTCGATTTAGCCCCCCCTGACCCCCTCTCACACCCCCTAAAATGAGAGGGGCGCCCAACGTAGCCCAACAGATTAGCCCCCCTGAATGAAAAAGATTGACGGAAACCGATTCTCAAGTATGACTCAGGAAAAAATGTTGAGGGAGGTTGTGCGTTACTTTTGCCCAATCTGCCCTCTGTATAAGATGCCAATATTTTAATGTGGAGGTTCAGCTAGTTGATGGCAGTAGGGGGGGGGGGTGTTCCCCACTCAATATTTTTCTTGATTCGGAAGTTTCAAGATCACTGAGAAGCTATGCAGGGTAACATTTGACGATTCCCAAAAGGTTTTCACAGTTATTAGTTTTTTACAGTCTTGATGATAGAAGATTGCTCGTCCACGTCAACGGCAAAATCCCCCATTATCCACTCAGTTTTCCAAGGGAAAAATTTCGTAACTTTTTTGGGCGACAAAAGGCGACATTCGCATATTAAAAAACGTGTTCCCAGAGGTCTTAGGAACATTTTTTTGCCACTCTAAACGTGGGCATCCGTGGGCGAAAAAACGTAGGTGGCTTCAAAGCCTAAAATTCTCGTCAATTTTGAGTAAAATTGGTTCCGACCTTATACAGTCTCTAAAAACTCCAAAATATTGACTTAAATGAAATATATATAGATGAACGTATTCAGCATATCATTAGGAAGAACCAACAAGTTCTAATTTTGAACAAAAAATAAAGTAACTTAGTAAAAATCGTACTTTTTGTCTGGGGATCGCAATGGCTAGAAACCAATAGCACCTAGAAGTATACAAACACATCTTGCGCGCGTTGCTTTAAACGCATGTTGCAACCTTACCAAACATGATCGGTCGGAAAAATTTGAGATACAGATGCACTAAGATATGGGGAATCACACTACGTTGTCAGATTTCCGTTTTTCCGACCTCCAAAAATCGACTTTTGTCTAGCTAGATACCTCTCGTAGACCATAGTGCGCCGCCGCCGCGCGGTTTGAACTTAAAAACAGAGGTTCACACAGCCATAGAAATCACTGATAATAAAGGATGGTCAAAGAGCAGAAAACACATACCGAGAATTCATGTTTAGCGTCCATTTGCACCAAATTGTATGAGGTAATGATCACATCATACTTTGATAACCTAGAAACAAAGACATATATTCAGGTAAAAAAGACACCTTTGGTACACAGCGATGAAGATCTGGTGAGGTTTCATTGTTCTGTGATCCTGTGAATTCTCCCACTGAAAAAAAAATCAGCTAAATTTAACTAATTTCAACTTAAAAGTATGGACACCACTTAAAACTATTAGTTTAACTATTTGAATTAGTAAAATTAACGCCGTGCCGTGTTAATTAACATGGCACGGAGTTATTTTTACTAATTCATATATTCAAACTAACAGTTTTAAGTGGTGACCATACTTTTAAGTTGAAAATAGTTAAATTTAGCTGATTTTTTTTTTCAGTGCAATCAGCAGATTTCAGGTGTTATTTCTTGACAGAAAAATTATTTGATTGAAAATGTTGCAGCGTCGCAAAAAACTTGGGAACTTCATTATTTTTTTTTTTTTTTTATATCACACAGCTGCTTTAACTTGTTCAGCTTGGCATCTTTGATGCACAACAACTGTTGGAAGTATGTATACCAAATCAAAAGAATATTTATTTCCCACCAGTGAGTAATTTCACCCACATCACCCGTCTTTCTAATTCTTTTAACTTTATTGACTGTTTTAGTAAAGCGATATATCGTATCGATTGCTGTCCAGGACATCTGGCTCCAAACAAACTCTAACTCAATGCATTTTCCCCATAAGCGCATTTTTGAACGGAAATTTAGCCTAATAAATCAAACAATTAATGCGACCTTTTTGCGATTATGAATTCTTCGTCCTCGAAAATGCCCAATTATGCCTGGTTCCACGACTAGAACTGCCGAAATCAACAAGATATAACACATTAAATGATACATTTGGGGGGGTAGCATCATCCAAATGTTATTGTTGTTGTTGGTGTTGTTGAGGAATTGGCGGGATTTCGGGGGATTCTAACCTATAAATGCAATGTTTAATCTGTAACATCTTATTGATTTCGGCATTTTTTGTCATAGTGTACCAGGCATTATTAAGCATTTTCAAGGACGTAGAATGCATCATCGCAAAAAGTTTGCAGTAATACTTGATTTAATTGCCTAAATTTCCGTTCAAAAGTTCGCTTTGGGGAAATTACGTTGAACCAGAGTTTGTTTGAAACCAGAGGCCCTCGAACAGAGCTGCCGATTTGCGTAGATTTAATGACATTTAGAAATTCAACGAAGATTCCACCGGTTGAGAAAAGATTACATAGTTCAGTTCAATGTATGACAGTAATGCACGAAAATACTCCGATCTGCAATCTTTTCTCAATCGGTGGAAACGCCGTTAATTAATTAAAATATACCGGTTGAGAAAAGATAAAAGACGCTAGTATTTTCGTGCATTACAGTCATACACTGAACTACTCTGTAATCTTTTCTCAACCGGTGGAATCTTCGGTGAATTTCAAAATGCCATTAAATCTACGCAAATCGGCAGCTCTGCCCTCGAATGGCAATAGATATGATATCGCTAAAACAGTCTATAATCAAAGCGCTCCGACTTTTATCACCTTGTGTAGCGATTAACTCGCGTAAAACTACTCTTATCGATAAAAATAGAGCGGACCCAAAATCTTACTAAGATATTTTCTCATCTGATTGCAGCTATTATTTGTTAAATTTCCAATCCGTAACATAAAATTTGTGCCGTTGAAGATAATTACGAGAATGCCTAAAAAGTACACTCAGACCTAATTTCTGACTTTTTCAAGTTCATTAATGGGTTCTACACTTAAAACTACCCCGAAAAACCACGTTCGCGTTTGCTTAGGAGTGGCAGTGGCACGGGCTTTAAGCTACTATCAGTCTTTATTGAACATCCCTCGTATTAAAAACTTCAACACACACTCATTGCTCTACTAATCCATCATTAGTGGTATAGTATCATTAAATTCAAATACTCCATATTAATCGAATGGGTTACACAACTATAAGTTTTGAATGTATGGTACTTGTAGATAAGCAGGTTGAAAATGTTCTAAAATAAACTTGGCACAAATGCTCATTAAACTTGGCTGGTGATTTCGCTCGTAATCTGCCTGTAAAAGGAGTGCAAGTGTTGTTTAAGGCATCCTCGAGCCGATCGGTATCTTCCATTGGCTTGCAACTAACTACCAACGTTAATGCAATGCACTCATGCGGATTAGGGCTTAGGGGAATGATGGAAATTTGACTGCACGGATCATAGACATGCGAATGCAAGGAAAGTAAGTGAGATGCACGTAAGAGGCAGGCGGTGCCGGGCTCGGTTGCGGTGCCTTGCGCGGGAGAAGGGAGGTGGGAAGATGGGCGCGATACAGTTTAAGGCTGAAATGAAATTTTGTAAAATTCGAGCCCCGAGTTTTAACGCTTTTGTGAGCACTTTATTCTACTGGCCTATTTTATAATATCATTGTTGTCACGTCTCAACGGAAGAGTCTACCGGGAAAAGCAGTATGAAGACCACAAAAATCAGCAATAAGGCTGTTGAACACTTTTGCTATAAGCGATTTAATAGTCAATTCTGCGGGCCGATCGTTTACTTTATAACGTTAAACCGATCGTTAAAACTGTCTACGAGTGATGCTATTGGTCGAAAATTGTAAAACACTTGGCCGTTGCTATGGTAACCATCGTTACGAGTCTCGTTTTATGGCAACGGCTAAGTTTTACAATATTCGACCAATAGAAGCACTCATAGATAATCTTAACGATCGGTGTAAAGATGAAGTAAATGATCGGCCCGCAGGTGTGAAAACCTCAAAAAATAACAATGGCAGCACTAAAAACTTCCAAAATCCACTCCTAAACTCATTAAAGTGATTCTATAGCAAACTCCCGAAAATTTTAATCCGATAGATGGCGTTGCTTGTCGCTGGCTCCAAAAATAGCCGTTTTTTGACGGTTTTCGGCTGATTTATCTGAACAGACGAATAAGAGACGAAAAATCGGAATGTCAGCACCTGCTTAATTTTTTGCTTGATTTGTTGAGCCATAAACGGGCCAAATTGGTTCTAAAATAAAGGCGAAAGTATGCAAAGAAAAAATCATGTGTAATTTGGAGTTATATCAGTATAAAGATTACAGGTGAAACAGAAACCTGTAATCTTTACTGAGACAACTCCAAATTACACGTGATTTTTTCTTTGCATACTTTCGCCTTTATTTTAGAACCAATTTGGCCCGTTTATGGCTCAAAAAATCAAGCAAAAAATTAAGCAGGTGCTGACATTCCGATTTTCCGTCTATTATTCGTCTGTTCAGAGAAATCAGCCGAAAACCGTCAAAAAACGGCTCTTTTCGGAGCCAGCGACAAGTAACGTCATCTATCGGATTAAAATTTTCGGGAGTTTGCCATAGAATCACCTTAAACGCTTTTATTTGCGCGAGTGTAATGGTGGCTTAGGGCAAGGATAATGGGAGATTCCCAACTAACAATAATACTGTAACTCCACCAGGAAGTGACCAATAAGAGACGACTTTCATTTAACACCAGTGTCACTTTAGATGTCGCGGTACCATTCATCCGATGTGGATCACTACTCTAATGACTAACTACTCTGTAAATCATCCTTGTCAGCATAGAGAGAGAGAGTGACGAAATTCAGATGGAAATATCCCATTATTACTGCCCTATGCCACCATTACGCTAGCGCAAATAAAAGCGTTAATTCAGTTTAGGAATAGATTTCGGAAGTTTTTAGTGCTGCCATCGTTATTTTTTGAGGTTTTTACACCAGAATCGACTATTAAATCGCTTACAGCAAAAGTATGCAACAGTCCCATTGAGGGCGGACACCTGTGTCGATCATGTGCAGAAATCCATATTTACTCAGTTGTGACGTAGTGAGTATATGTGGGACAGATGCCTCCCCCACAACATTCCTCAGTGCATTGAAACGTGGGGTTGAATATTTTCCAACAGGAACGTTGGAGCAATCTATTCTGATTTGTTTTACTTTCTCACTACCAACAAAGAACTTTATTCAAAATGAGCCATTTTGGCCCTGAGGAATTTGTTTTGGATTATTCTTCCAATGGATAGAGCATCGTTTCGCGGTTCTAAAACTGGGTTTGTTTTTGTCCTAGCCCCTCTAGGAGCGGCGGGGGAGGGGGTCAAAGTTGAAACCTATTTTCGTCAATAACTTTTCACCAAATTAAGCTACGACTCTCAACTTTAAACCAACATGTTCAGCGTAAAAAGAGCTTTCTTTTAATGTATATGATAGTGTATTTGTCTCAATTTTCAAGGTAAAAATTTCAATTTTTTGTTTTTTACAAACCCAAAATTTTTAAAATTTGCAATTTTTAAAGATGAATACCATCTTCGATTTTTTTCAAAAACTATCTAAAAGAAAGCCATTTCTTTGTTCTTCCAAATGGCGCAAAGTTCATTTGTCGGCAATGAACACTCTCGGACAGTGGCGTGGCGTGACCAAATGACCAGTGACACCTGGGATAGAATCACTCTGAGGATTATCAAGGGGGGGGGGGGGTAGTGTCGAATTGTCTTTGGAAAGCTTACAAAATAAAATAACAAGCGCTTGGACAACGAGAGAAATGCGAGTCAAGTGCGAAGACCTGAGCCAAAATACGAGAAAAAGCTGACAAATAGGCTTCGGTCAGCTCAGAGTCTGCCGCGTAAATGGCGGGTGGCTACTGCCGATGGCCGATGGAAAACTCCGCAATGTTGCGAAGCACCGGACTAGCGAGAAAGAGTGGTGGGGGAAGGTGGGCGCATGCGCAGAGCCGTGTTACCTTTATTTTTTTAGGTTTCACGGCTCCCGTATGGCCGCTTTGAATATGCTGAGAGACTGGGCCTGCGCTGCGTGATATTTGAGTGTGGAGCCGTATGGCCACTATTCATGTGTTTGTGAGGCTTGACACCTACGAAAATAAAGGTAACACACTGTAACTCTTGATTGCTCCACGATTTCTCGCCGCATTTACGCGCTCGTCTAATACTTATCTTTCTATTTCGGATATTCTTCACGCTTTTTCGGTTGGAGGACGATAATTTTTGCACATCTCTATAAGTTTATTACGAAATTATGAAAGCGAAAAATGAGGGATAATCGTACTTTTACCTTAGGTGTCAAAGGTAACATGGACGACTCGTCACTGCTCTCGGAGATATGATCGGTCAAAGTTGGCAAGGTCGCAAAAATTCTTGAAAGTTGCGCGCTCCAAGGGTTCGTATTTGGCGCCTCCTTATACGTACAGTCACGAAAGTTGAGAACGAGCTTATGCAAGTTGTCAGAATAACTTCTGCGCAAGAGGGGCGGGTATTTTGGGTGGCGTAGGGGCATAATTATCGACGAAAATCGCTTTGCAGCGTTGCCAAATGTTGTCGAAACTAACATACGTTATGTGTAGGAATACATAAATAAAGTTGGATGGAATAGTTGGAATTTATGTCATCGGTATCAATTCGGTGCATTATCTGTGTGTTAAAGATAGTACTTTTATCAGATGTCATCCCATTTGTAGGTGAGTTAGCGGAGATAAGCGGAGGCGATGACTTTCGAAGCTGCTTGTGCAAGGCGGCTGTCAGGCAAGAGATACATAGTACTTACAAAATCTCTCATCCGTCAGTTTACCACTTACCATATTTTCAGCTGTGTTTGCCAAATTTCAGAACATAAATTCCGATTATTCCATCCAACTTTGTAAATGTATTCCTTCACATTACGTATGTTAGTTTCGACAACATTTGGCAACGCTGCATACCGATTTCCGTCGATAATTATGCCCCTACGCCACCCAAAATACACACCCCCCTTGCGCAGAAGTCATTCTGACAACTTGCATAAGCTCGTTTTCAACTTTCGTGACTGTACGTATAAGGAGGCGCCAAATACGGACCCTTGGAGCGCGCAACTTTCAAGAATTTTCGCGACCTTGCCAACTTTGACCGATCATATCTCCGAGAGTATTCATTGCCGACAAATGAACTTTGCGCCATTTGGAAGAACAAAGAAATGGCTTTCTTTTAGATAGTTTTTGAAAAAAATCGAAGATGGTATTCATCTTTAAAAATTGCAAATTTTAAAAATTTTGGGTTTGTAAAAAACAAAAAATTGAAATTTTTACCTTGAAAATTGAGACAAATACACTATCATATACATTAAAAGAAAGCTCTTTTTACGCTGAACATTTTGGTTTAAAGTTGAGAGTCGTAGCTTAATTTGGTGAAAAGTTATTGACGAAAATAGGTTTCAACTTTGACCCCCTCCCCCGCCGCTCCTAGAGGGGCTAGGACAAAAACAAACCCAGTTTTAGAACCGCGAAACGATGCTCTATCCATTGGAAGAATAATCCAAAACAAATTCCTCAGGGCCAAAATGGCTCATTTTGAATAAGGTTCTTTAGAAATAGAGAAAGTATTGCAATGGCGCAAAGATTTTCAAGGTATTTTGTTTCGATTTTTTGCTCACTACGACTCAGTAAATCATGATAATTACAAAATAATTGGCTCTCACTATGCCTAGTACTATCTCAAACACTCGCGGATCCAGGACTTCGTGTGTCTCTCTCTTCGCCCATTTGAACGCACATGGTAGAAAAAGATAGAGATAGGGGCATAAGTCAAGTGTGTGCCCCCTCTCCTATCTCTTTCTAACACGTGTGTTTAAATGAGCAAAGAGAGAGAGAGAGACAAATGTCTGTATCCGCCGATGATCTCAAGGAATATTTATCCATGAAGTATCATTATTATTTAACCATATGTGGCTTGGAGGCAGTGGCGGATCTAGAAAATTTTTCTGGGGGGGGGGGGGCACGCGCCTGTGAAATTTTGAAATTTGAACCGTTGGTGGAAGCAATTTCGGGATATTTTCTATAGAAAACAGGCAAGCCTTTCTTGAGGCTTCCGGGGGGGGGGGGGGCACAGTATACTCATCTTCACAGTAGCGAAACTCTATACGAGCGCTTTGGCGAATGTCGTTTTTCAATGTAATCAAATGGGAAAATTGAGTTGTTTACCAGCCACCACCAGGGGCACCACCGTGCGTCTCATGCAAATCAAATGGAAGATGTTAGTGTTAGTGCACGTGCCCCCGTGCCCCCCACCCCCCTGGATCCGCCACTGCTTGGAGGTGTACTTACATGCACAAACTTTCTGTGGCGTCTGTCCGTCCGTATCCATAAAACGTGAAACCCAGCATAACTTTTGAACTATTGATCCATTATGCATACAAATTGTGTAGGGATGTTGCTTTTAACATTACCCATAGGGACTTTTTTTTTTTTTTTTTGTTTTTGTTTTTTTTAATTTTAATTTTTAGGTTACTTATGGATGAAAAATGGTTTCCATTAAAATCAATGGGAAAATGGGTCAAAAAAAGGAAAAATTTAAACATTTCTAAAAGGGATCTTTAGACCTGGATAAAAATATTGAATAGGCGATGAAGATCTCCCCCAGGATATTAAGGGGGGTCTAGGGATCTCCCCCAGAATATTGAAGGGGGTCTGGGCATCTCCGCCAGATTAAATTTGATGTGAGAAAGTGTTCGTAGGGTATTCCATACAGTTTATTTTTTATCTAGTCCGGGAGTTAAGTTCGGAAAATTTTAGCTGGCGCTTCTTCATTTATAGAGTCAATGCGCTCTGCATCTTAACGTTTATATTTTCTGTTTACGGCATTAAAGTGAGCCGCAATTTCATGGAGGCAAGCGGACGAGTGTTGATTTTCTAAGGGGCGATGACAACTAATTAGTGTTACATAAATTGGACGCGAGCGAACGGGGAGTGTACGAGATCGTCGCGTCGGCCGCGTTGCATGCTGGGTGCCTGCGGATTCACATCTCCTCCTCATGAAGATCATGACATCATATTTGATTTATGAGCTCTTGTCTAGATGAGCGCGCGCTTGCGAGCTAGCTTCAAGCTTTTGAGCGCCTTACACTGGATTGAAAGTTGGATTTTTCTGGACCAACCATCAGGATATAAGAATACGTCTTTCTCTCTCTCCTCCCATTCGAAATCATGTGTTAGAAAAGGACGGACGAGGGGCTCTTATCCTCCTCTTAGAATCGATTCTTTAGGCACTAAATTGGAATCAAAAGAATCGGCGTTCTTTTTATGCTTTTTCGCCTCAATGAATTTACCGCAAATTGCTCGTACAATTAAAATTCGAGCACATGTATTTTTATCTTGAACAAGGGGGAATAGGATCGGGGTTGATCATTGTTGTGAATCAATATGAAAGGAATCGGCAGCAGCTGGTAGCACTGTTCATTACAGGAATGAATCATCATGTGACGATTCTATTCTGTACAGAATCGGCAGGAATCGGTATCATAGTGAACGATTCGGGCAGGAGGTCGGATTCGGAGTGGACGATCGTTAAGAACGATTCAATTTGCGCAGTTTGTAAAAAGAATTGGGAGAATCAATTCGTGGGAGCCGATTTTTGAATCGATTCTTCCGTCGTGAATCGGGGTCCCTAATCTGGATTTTTACTTTCTCGCTTCTAACAAAGTTAGAAAAATAGAGAAAGTATTGCAATGGCGTAGAGATTTTCAAGGTATTTTGTTTCGATACTTGGCCCACTACGACTAAGTAAATCATGATAATTACAAAATAATTGGCTCTCAACATGCCTAATACTATAAGAAAAATCATATTCATCCTTGAAGTTCCAATGTTATTTAACCATATGTGGCTTGGAGGTGTAAATGCACAAACTTTCTGGGGCGTCTGTGTGTCCGTCCGTAGCCATAAAACGTGAAACCCAGCATAACTTTTAAACTATTGATCCACATCCATCCAAATTTTGCAGAGATGTTGCTTTTAACATTCCCCGTAGGGACTTTTTTTTTTTTTTAATTTTAATTTTTAGGTTACTTATGGATGAAAAATGGTTTCCATTAAAATCAATGGGAAAATGGGTCAATAAAGGGACAAATTTAAATATTTCAAAAATGTATCTTTGAATGTGGATAAAAATATCAAAGGGGGGTTGGAGGTCTCCCCCAGGATATTAAAGGCGGTCTCCCCCAGAATATTGAAGGGGGGTTTGGGGGTCTCTCCCAGATTACATTTGATGTAAGAAATTGTTCGTAGGGTATTCCCTACAGTTTATTATTTTGGAAATTTGGACCGGGAAAGTCCATGCTTGGATCCACTGTGCACCGGCTTCTGTCGCACAATTGTTCGAAAGATCGTATCAAGGGTCAAATCAGCAAACTGTCGAGAGTAACTACTTACATATTAATGGAAGCATTTAGTGTTGGTGTGACGAAGTGCTGCACGATTGTGATGCAACTGAACGAATAAACATACCTCCTCCAAAAGCACAACATATGGGATGCTCTACATACAAATTCATCGAACCGCGATGGGCCGGTGAAACTGAAGACGATACAGCGTAGGAAACTTTTGAGCCCAGTGGATGCCGTTCGGGCGCCGTTATAAGAAAACCTACCGAGTGTTTATCGATATCTCGGTCTCTAATGATAGCCTGTGATGTCTGCTACATTATGACAGCATCGAAAGGGTGAGTCATATCACCGTTTTTGAGGAAAGTAAGTTTAAAAATCTATAAGTCAAATATTGAAGAATTTTCGCTTGTGTCGGGCGATGCCGTTCGGGCGACTTTATGAGAAAACCTACCTAGTTTTTATCGATATCTCGGTCTCTAATGATAGCCTGAGATGTCTGCTATATTATGACAGCATCGAAAGGGTGATCCATATCACCGTTTTCGAGGAAAGTAAGTTTGAAAATCTGTAAGTCAAATATTAAAAAATTTTCGCCTGTGTCGGGTGATGCCATTTTGGCGACTTTATGAGAAAACCTCCCTATAGTTTTTATCGATATCTCGGTCTCTATAATGATAGCCTGAGTTGTCTGCTACATTATGACAGCATCGAGAAGGTGAGTCATTTCACCGTTTTTGAGGGAAAAAAGTTGAAAAATCTTCAATTTTTCAAAATAAAATAAAATAAAAAAAATAATAATAAATAAAAAAAACTCCGTTTTATAAGGTAAAGATTTATGTAATAATCTATTTTACCTGTTTCAAGTCCTCGAGCAAAAGCTCCTTCAGTTCCGGAGGTATGAAATTTCAATGGAAGAATCGTACCGATCGCGATGGGCAAAAAGTAGATAAATGATCGTGCTTTCGGGATGTAGAATTGCATACCTCTCAATTTGAAGGAGCTTTTTTCACACATTTAACTGTTTTCCTTCTTTTTTTTGTTTGATTACTGAAACAATACAAGAAATACGTGTTAATCAATAGCCCTCTCCCTGTTTGCCGCACACAGAGATATTTGGTGTAAGAAATCAGTAGATATTAAATTATTTCATCGTTCATACACAGGGTGCTTCAAAGTCCATGTGACATACATCCAGAGCGTATATTTGAGGACAAAATAAGACTTTCTTACCTCTTGAACATGGGTTCAAGCACGCCCATTTCTGAGCTAGAGTTTCCAAAAATTCTGAAAAATGTATGGGTTTTTTGAATAGCGTTCGTCGTTTTAAACCAAAACAGCATGAAAAATTGTGTCCCGATGTATTTTTACTAATAAACTTTATACAGGGTGTTGAAATACTGTTCCCGAATATTTCAGGGGCGGATTTTACAGGTCAAAATAAGACTTTTTCTTCCTATAAACATAGATCCGAAAAAGCCCCCCTTTTGAGCTACAGCCTCCCAAAGTTTTAAAAAATGTACGGTTTTTTTGGAATAGCGACCACTATTATGAACCAAATGTCCTGAAAATTGGTGTCTTAGGGTAATTTTTTGTGTAAAATCCATTAATGACCTTGAAAAATTCAGAAATTGACTCTGACTGTACTTTTCACGCAATTTTGTACCTTTAACGGCACGAATTTTATAATACGGATAAGTCAGCGCTTTTACCACAAAGAGCGGAAGGAAGTATGCAAACCCCCACTCCGCTGCTTCTTCGGGCCGCCCGTTACAGTAAAAGCGCTGACTTTTCCACCTGGTGCAGCGATTATCTCGCTTAATACGCGTCGTATGGACCAAAACAGATTGGACCAAATATCTTTTTAAGAGTTTTTCCCATCTGATTGCATTTTTTATTTGTCAAATTTCCAATCCGTAACATAAAATTTGTGTCGTTGAAGGTATAAGATTGCCTGAAAAGTACAGTCAGACTTCATTCCTGAATTTCTCGAGGTTATTCATGGATTAAAAAAAAATAAAAAAAAAAAAACCCTCTGGAGAATGTTAAACGTAACGTCTCTGCAAAATTTTGATGCATAATGGATCAACACTTCAAAAGTTATCCTGGGTTTTTTAATTTATGGCTACGGACGGACAGACGCCACAGAAAGTTTGTGCATGTAAGTACACCTCCAAGCCACATATGGTTAAATAATAATGATACTTCATGGATGAATATTCTTTAGGATAGTACTAGGCATAATGAGAGCAAATTATTTTGTAATTATCATGATTTACTGAGTCGTCGTGAGCAAAATATCGAAAGAAAGTACCTTGAAAATCTCTGCGCCATTTCAATACTTTCTCTATTTCTAACTTTGTTAGTAGTGAGAAAGTAAAAAGTGTCCACAGTTATTGCAGTTTTTTCGAGGGGAAAACAATCACCCTTTCTTCCTCTTCAGTCATTAGAAAGAGTAAATAATGAAGTGGTCTCGCAACATAAATCTCGAAAATAAATGAGCAGCGTTATATTAGAGCGGAAATATGAGACACCCGTTGCTTTTACCCGCATCATGACCAGTGGCGCGGCGTGGCGTGCAATTTGGCAACGTTGTATTGTGTCCATTTAAACCCATGTAAAAGGTCGAATGCGAAGGTGTTTGCCGAGCACTCAATAGTTCAATCTTTTGAATGTATTTAAATGGGCACATTACACAGTTGCCAAATTGCACGCTACGCCACGGATCATGACCATTATTTGCATCTTAGTGCGGACATTTTGCAAAAAAAAAAACATTTATGGCCCAAAAACGTGGGAGCGTTTTGCGGTACTTTTCTGATGAGATTTTCGGGCTGTACCAATTTTCACATTGATAGGTTTTGATTGATTCGGCGCAAGGTTGGACAAATGATGATCTTAGAACAGTTTGTGTAAAAAAACTGTACAATCGAGAAAGCCGATTGACGGATTATTTAGATGGAATAAATAATCAAAGCCGAATAATCCATTAATGGGGTTGTTGCACACTTTTGCTGTAAGCGATTATTAGAGTGTTCTGGTGTAAAAACCTCCAACAAGAACGATTGCAGCATTCAAAACTTCCGAAATCCACTCCTAAACTTAATAAACGCTTTTATTCGCGCGAATGTAATAGTGGCATAGGGCAGAAATAATGGGAGATTCCTGTCTTAATTTCATCACTCTCTCCATGTATGCTGACAAGAATGATTCACTGAATATTAGTCATCAGGGACCAAATAGTGTTCGGTCCCGAGCGTAAGCTTACTGATGTTCTTACTTTTTTCTTTCTTTCTTTTTTTTTTTACTTGGCCGGGGGCTACCGCCCCTTATGAATGGTTGAAACTGCACGCAAGATGCACGCAAGATGCACGCAATTCAATGCTCGGGACCGAACATTATTTGGTCTCAGAGTAGTGATCCACATCCGATGGATGGTACCGTGACATCTAGTGACACCGGTGTCTAATGAAAGTCGTCTCAGACATTGGTCACTTCTTGATGGAGTTACAGTATTGTTAGATTGGAATCTCCCATTATTACTGCCCTATGCCACCATTACGCTGGCGCAAATAAAAGCGTTTATTGAGTTTAGGAGTGGATTTTGGAAGTTTTAAGTGATTCCATCGTTGTTTTTGGAGGTTTTTACACAAGAATCGACTATTAATTAAATCGCTTATGGTTAAAGTTTGCAACAGTTCCATTCGTCCATTCTTTATAGTTGCTCAAATAATGAGAACCGAATAATCCGTCAGTTGGTCTCTGCCTATTTGACAGATTATTCGGAAAACGTTATTTGACGAATGATGCAAATCCGAGTTATCAGTCAATTAATCCAAATTGATTATATTTTCTTACATTTTTCGCTCATATAATCACAATTAATAACAGCTTCCAGATTCCGCGGAAAACTGCGAATCCTTGAATTTTACTGTTTTCAACTTTCCTCACCTCTTTTTCCGTGGATCGTCTATACTTTGCCGTTTTCCCGAATGGACACTTTCTCAATTTTAACTCTTTTGTCGTATTAATTTGATCTAGTGCAATGCTATTTTGTTGGGTTTCCCCATATTGTCTGTCCCTTGGGTGAGCCTGCCCTCACATTGAGCAGCCCTTTCTTTTTCAGACTCTTTTGAATATGAAAAAAATTGTCAAAATAATATTCCCCCTGTATGACGGTTTTTTTTTCGATCGAGTCGATGGTTCTTATTGTTAGAGGAATTTGCTCCAATTTGGAAGTTAAGTTCCTTTTGCATAGAGACGTGATAAATGATAGCGGAATCGCATTGGGAAAAGAGAAACCGTCGTCAGTTCATCGCTAGGTAGGTATTCAACTGCACCCATTCTTATCGATCCGTTTCAGTAAAATCTAACACTTACCAGCCATTCATTATTCAAATTTAATGTTTTACTCTCTGACAGAGACATTTTCATCAGACTCGTTCGTGATAACTTTGCGCAATGTTGCGCGATGGCGCAACGTCTGCGCAGGGTCAACTGAAGAATCGGTCAAAGTTCAGAGCGCTAATAAGATGTGTTCTCTCTACGTCAGTTCTAGCTAGGACGCCATGATTTTTACTATAGAACTTTCAACGTCAATTCATCTGTTGCGATTTATTTCAGGTCACAATAGTTTAGTTTTTCTTGGTTGAAGGGTTGCAGTTGACCGATATACTGTTTTGGCACTTGAGCGACCGGAATATTATCATTTCCGTTTGCCATGATAAAGGAGCACGTGAAACAGTTGGTTACGGATGACTAATTCGGGAATGGTTTTCACTATCTACTTTCATTCGATTGACTGTAAACTGTTGGTTACACACGCGTTTTACTTTGATGCATCTCGTCGCTAATATAAGAATGAGGCTGCGTTGCACACTTTTGCTATAAGCTATTTGATCGTCGATTCTGGTGTAAAAACCTCAAAAAATAACGATGGCAGCACTAAAAACTTCCGAACTCCACAACTAAACTCAATAAACGCTTTTATTTGTGCAAGTTTAATGGTGCCTGAAGGCAGTAATAATCAGAGACAAATAGAGACCGTGTACTCCTTATTCTTCCTGTGGTTGCGCGTGGTGTCCACTTTTCGTGAACTACTTTTGTCGGGACTCATCGGCCTCAACAATCAACCTTCGCCTAATGTTGGATGGTGAGCTCAAAAAAAGGTTATGATTGGTCAGCGGTCCCGGAAACGGAAACAGGTTTTGCTTGGCGAATGCAAACTATGCGCTCATCAGTCAACAATAGGCGAATGTTGGCTGTTGTTTCGCTGAGTTCCGACGAAAATTGAGCCAGAAAAGTGGACACCTGTCGCAAGCTATTGTGCAGGATCTCTATTTCTCTCTGGTAATAATGGGAGATCCCCATGTATTAAGACTGTGACTCCATCAAGAAGTGACCAATAAGAGACGTTTTTCATTTGACACCGGTGTCACTAGGTGTCACGGTACCATTCATCGGATGTGGATCATTACCCTAATTACTAATTACTCTGTGAATCATCCTTGTCAGCATAAATAGAGTGACGGAATTGAAATAGAAAAATCCCCAGACCTGGTATAGAGTCCTGGTTGACGACTTTGATGGGTCGGGCACGAGTACCCCTGATTGTTCAGTAGAGGTCGTTTCAGAAGTGTAGGCGCATCTAAACCAATAATCTTTGGAATCTTCCTTCATTATTTCTCATACCACATCATAAAAATGAATGAAAACGAGTATGAGGATTGGCTTTTTATTGAGGAAAGCTTTGAAATCTAATGTTTGAAGTCGAGAGCAAGTTTTGTTTTGATTTGAAGGATAGAAAATTGAAAAATCGCCAGTCTAGGTGCGCCTACCCTACACTTCTGAAAGGGTGACCAAGTTTTGTTTGAGCGATCAATGCGCTCCGCCTTTACTTCAATCAGTCTATACTCAATATCTCCAGTTCTCTTTGTAAATTTTGAACTTTTGCGACAGCGCTTTCTCCCGTCGCACCGGTGAAATTGACCAGCCATTTTACGTCCAAATATAGAGCGGCCGGTTTGATATAGTCAGCGGGAGAAGCACTTCGTCCCAGGGAAATCTGGAAAAGTTATCTGGAAAAATTGATTTTCGCCATGTTTACTCAGTTCAAAATAAATCACTTTTTAAAAATATATGGGGAAAAAAAGAATAATGAAAGATTAAACCCCGATAAGCATTGAAATATGAGAACGTCAGTATCAGTGGCGCACCGAGAAATTTTCCTTGGGGGGGATTTTGGTACGACTGAAATTCCGGGGGGTCTGGGGGGTCTGGAATACCCCCCAGGATAAACGGGGGATCCGGGAGTCCTCCCCCGGAAAATTTTTCTATTTTCCTGACCTTCAGATTGCATTTTACGGTACTTCCATGTACAGTAAAATTGAAATGTTCAAATATATTTTCGATTTTACGTGCATGAAATCGTTGCTCTCGACTTATAATTGGAGGGAGAAGAGTCAAGTATTTTGGGGAAATTTGAGACACTGCAGTATATGAGTGGAGAAAAGAGTTACGCTGCAATCTATCTGTTGTTCACTGAACTATGATGAGAGAGCACCCTATGTAAGAGAGTGAACAAAAGGATTTAATGCAAAAATTGCACTGCTCTCAAGCCTATGAAGAAGTTGAAAGAGAAGTTGAAACAATTGCCAATTTTATCTTCTAGCCTCTTCATCCACTTTACCAATTAGTTAATAACTTTTTAATGTTTAAATTCGAGATTTTGATAAAAATAAACAAACAAATCGATAAAAGGCTTGATGTTGTAATAAAAATAATAATAATTAAAAACAAAAAAACAACAAAAAAACCAAAAAAAAAAAACTACAAAAAACAAACAAATGCCAACAAAAAATAAAAATAAAAAAAAAACAAAAAACAAAATAAAACCCCAAACCCCCAAAAAATAACCAAAAAAAGAAACGAAACACAAGAAACTTACAAAAAGATGGAAAAAATTAAATAATAAACATCAATTTTTTTAAAATAATTAAAGAAAAATTTCAGTTCGCCTTGATTTCTTAGCCATTTCATCAAGGACCTCGCCCACAGTTACCTCGACTTTTTCGTGAATGGACATATTTGCCAAACCGTTCAGTCGCTCTTTCTTCATCGAATTTCTCAGGTATGTCTTGAGAATTTTCAATGAAGAAAAATACCGTTCGGCTGTGCACGTGGTAACTGGGAGCGCGGCCATGATCGTTAAAAGCTTAAATACTATCAGCATAAGTTCTTTTTCACAACACTCAAGCCCATCAATTGCATTTTTCGGCGATTTCATGTTTGCAATTGCTCGCCACTGAATATATTCTCCTTTTCTGCCAGTTGTGTCGATTTCATAAAAATTTGCCAGCTCCGTAATATCTGCAATCTCTTCCTTAAAACCACTTGATTCAAGAGCTGCTTTCGATGGTTTCAAGAGAACATCAAACCGTTTGAGAGTGGCCTCGTGTTTCTCAAATTTTTCATCAACGGATGTCACGGTGTTCTCTAAAAACGGGATGAAAATTGCTCGCCCATAATATTCCTCACAGGTGTCAGCTGGAACGTTATTTCTATTACCTTGACGCCCCGCTGTCCTCGGTTGCCGCATTGCAACTTCAATTTCTTCACAAAATTGAGAAACTTCCTGGAACAGGCTAGAAAAATTTTCCTCTGCGTTGTCTCTGATGGTTTGAAGCGACTTTTTCAGTTCTTTGGCGGAGTTAAGAGCAAGTGTCAAATCAAGATTTTCTTTTTGAAGGTAAACACTAAGCGGAAGAGTGTATTCAAATATAAAATCTGTGATGTAAAGGCTGATCAAAAATTCGCATTTTTCTACCGCGCTTTGTAGCTGCTCTGCGTGAGTAGCCGTAGCTCTATCAGGCTACTCTTTTATCTTATCCAGGGCGGAAAGAAGAGGACGAAGAAGCTCCTTAAAGATTCGCACTGAATCATGACGCTCAACCCAACGAGTGGGGCACATCCTTTTTAATTTTTCAGCTTTTATTTTATCGTCATGTAGGTTTGCTATTTCTTGTTCAAGAACGTTCTGTCTTTTTGGAGTGTTGAAGAAATTATAGGCACTCTCAATTGTGCCCATACAATTTTTGATACTTAGAACGGAACATCCTTCTGACAACGATAGATTGAAGCAATGTGAGCAGCAGTGAACGTATATGGCCTTAGGGTGTTTTTCTCGAATAAGGGTTTGAGCTCCACTCAAATGCCCACTCATTGCTCGAGCCCCATCATAACCTTGACCGATGAGGTTTTCTGTTTTTAATTGCATCGTATTCATTGTGTCGCAAATGGAATCAGACAACCCTTTGCCACTCAAATCTGTCACTGGAATGAATCGTAAAAATTCTTCACGCGAATAGTGAGGTTTTCGACAAATCTTACGCAAAAAGACATTTGAGCTATATTACTGATATCCGTTGTTTCATCACATAGTATCGAAAAATATATTGCGCCATTAACCGCTTGTACCAGCTTGTTTAATATTATTTTGTTGAAAGATGATATTATTTCATTTTGGATTTTCCAGCTAATGTACGTCGCATTCGCTCCTGCTTCCTCCAAATGATTTTTCAAAATTTTGTCTCCAGAGTCAACCCTAAATTTTAGCAGACATCTGAAATTTCCTTCTTCTTTAATTAGCGGCTCATTCAAATCAAATTCCCCATAATCTCTATGCCCTCTAAATGCCAGTTCTCTTCTCGCAAGAAACATCGCCGTTTTGATAATGGGCGTCAAATTCTCTCGATTTTTTTTTCGCTTTAATCACAGCACCTGTGTCTACAGCTTTGTCAATACTTTCCATCTCACCAGAAGCAGTTGCAAGAAATAGCCCTGATTTTTTGAGACATTCTGTATGGTAAGTTGTATTTTCGTGAGCTCGGAAGTCTTTACACGCATTTTTCCAGTTCCTATAGGGACATTTCACAAGTTTGCCCGCAAAAGATCTCGCCTTACCAACTGTAGTTGCGAAAAAGGCGCAATATTTGCAATAAGCAGCATCTTGAGATGGTGAGTAGACGAGTCAAGTCCATTTTCCAAGCCAGCTCAGAGAAAATTTTAAATTTCTAGATCCAGAAGATGGAAATTTGAATGCAACATCAGGTGTCCAATGGTTGCAAAGGAGATCTTTTTTTAAAGAATTATCAATCTGCAAAAATAAATGAACATAAATTAAATTATTGCCCAAATACCTAAGATAGAGCCCCTAAAAAAACGTAATTTTTTTAGTTACGTAATTAATGGGCGGTCCCTGAATTAATTGGCTAATTTATTAATAAGTTTTTGTCTGTTTTCATTTTAAATATTTTTTGTTTGTTTTTTTTTTGTTTTTTGTTTTTTTTGTTTTGTTTTTTTTTTTTCATTTATTTATTTTTTCACTAATTATTTAATTATTTATATATTTATTTATACATTTATTTATTTATTTATTTATTTATTTATTTATTTATTTATTTATTTATTTATAATTATTCTCTCACTCGTTTAATTTTTGATCAATTCAAGTCATTAATTAATTGGGTTGGTTGTGCAATTCATGAATTATATGCAATAAATGTGATGCCCTCTATTTGGTAACAAACAATCAATTCAAAATATCAGTGAAGATTCCACCAAGTCAGGTGTTATGGATTCAAACTTTTCAAAGGCACGTGAGATAAAAGAGTAGCCGCTCAGCCTCGAACCCCCGTCAGATCAGAATGTCATCACTGACCGCGCTGCTAGCCACCAGGCCACGCGGGCTACTGCTCAACGCCGCCGAATTAGCATAAACTAATTGTTAAAACGCAAGCGGGGGATGATGCGTGGGCGAAGCGCAGCGAATGAGTTGAACGCAGGAGCAAGTCAAAGAAAACAACACAGTTTCAGATACTTTAACGACTCACAAAGAATCTTAGGGCATGCAATTGCATTATAACTTTCATTTCTTTGTGTACGTTTCGTTTTAAGTTCATTAACGTACCGATGATTTTGTTCCTTCGAATTCTCATTTACTCGAGTTTGCAATCTCACGTCAAGCAAGAATATGAGATGAGTAACGAGTGGGAATGAAATGTCATACTCGATTGTTTTATGAACGGTATAAACCATTTCCCTCTAGTACTCTTAAAACTAAAAACATGGTGGAGGGAAATATCCTAATTACGAAGAATCGAATAGAGAGATGATTTACCTGTTGGTTGACATAAACTCCAAAATCTAAGTCGAAGGATCTGGGTTGAAAAGTGGAGTCTGGCTGTGATAAGGGCTCCTCACTTGCATCAATCCGACTTCTTTTCGTGTCATTTTCTTTAGCGAGATCGTCCGGAACTGCAAATAGAAAGGAAGTTTTCTAGTCTGATAGAAATTAAAGGCGCTAACCAAATAATTCGGCTTAGATTATGTACAGTCGGGGACAAAAAAAATGCCAGACGCGCCTGCAGTTGGACTCACCGCAATACGGAGTTGGGCCGGGCAGAAAGGATACACTGAATAAACGGACACGCCTCTGTTTTTCATCGGTCTTTGCTGTGCCGAATATTTTACCTGAGTCGGTGTCGTGAGCCGACCGCCACTCGCCGCCCGCCCGGGCCCGACTATTGATAAGAGAATGTGACCGCGCTTCTTCACCCGCTCGTCTCCTCTCTCCCCTCCGCACCACTGACCACTGCCTGTCGCTATCGGCGTGTGTCATTGCTTTGGCTCCATCACATTCTTGTTAACTCAATATTGTCAGTACTCGAAGTTTTATACTAATAAGGCGAAGGCAAAGGTGGGCTCGCGCCAAATGGAACGAGACTTGCGCGAAAACATAGTCCTTGGGGTCCTAATGAAGGGACTTACAGCACTTTTTGTGATTGGGCCCCTGAATGTGCAAAATTTTTATTTTAAATTGAGCCCCAGGGACGGCGGATTATTATGTATCCGAGAATCAATCCGTCACCCTCAATCAAAGGCGTAGCGCAATGACAGTGTAGTGGACTCCGGATTGCATTGTCCCGAGTTCGATTCCTGCTGGCAGCGCTAGATTTTTCACGCCCGACGGTTGTGCTCATCTTTCTTTGCCATGTTTTTATATTTCTTCCTTGTTGCTTGTTTGTATTTTAGTTTTGATTTTGTTTTTTTTTTTTCTAAGACCGTTTGAATCGAATTATTCCACCTCTTTTCATCCTGCATGCATCAGGTATTACTACACTGTGCTTGTATATAAAAATTAAGAAAATATTGGAACAGAAAATACAGCACGAAAATATGTGGAATAATTCGATTCAAACAGTATTAAAAAAAAAAACAAAAAAAAACAAACAAAACAAAACCAAACTACAAACAAGCAACAAGAAAGAAATATAAAAACATGGCAAAAAAAAGATGAGCACAACTGTCGAGATAAAATTAGCATCGCCAGCAGGAATCGAACTCGGGACCACGCAATCTGGGGTTCACTACGCTGTCATTGCGCCACGACTTCGGTATTGAGCGTAGGTTTGATTCTCGGCTACATAACGATCTGCCACACAGGTTTTTTTTTTTTTTTTTTTTAAGGTCAAGGAGGTTTACATAATTCACATTTTTCATTGATGTAGTGAAAAATAAAAGTAAAATAAGAATCCAAGAGGTCAAGAATCAAGATCGTCGCGAATAGCGCGAATCATAGAATTAATTCTGGAATTACCAGTGGCGTCGCGTGTGATTTAGCAACGCTGCATTTCCTCCATTTAAACCCATGCAAAATATCGATTTGAGGTAGTGCATTGTGGACCTCCAACTTCTCGACTTTTTGTCTGCGTTTAAATGGACAAAACTCAGCGTTGCCAGATTGCACGCGACGCCACTGGATCCAATCCTCGCGGTATCACTATTGTTTTAAAAAAATGACTTGTCAAAAAAAAGGAAGTGGATGCAGCGGTCTCGCGCGTTAACGCTATGGGCCAGCGGCCGCTGCCATGCTTTCAAAAAGTTTCAATCTTTTAGCGAAAACAATTTCAGACAAATAAGACTAGCAAGCACTGATTGTTAGCTCAAGCTAATCTCACTCATTCTCCAAAACAACTAGAGGGGAGTCAGTAGTTCAGTTGAAGGGAGGGAAGGGGAGCGGGGAGCCTCGGCCAGCTTTTTCATTCATAAACTTCGGCGAATGTCTTTCTCTCTCTTTGCACATTTGAACGCAAGAGTTAGAGAAGTATGCACTAGGAGCCCGAAGCCACAATGTCTATCCTTCTCTAGCACATGCGTTCAAATTAAGAAACGGAGAGAAAGAGAACTTCCTTCACCCGCCTGTGTTCGTGCGAGACAACGTAAACTTCTTATCAAAGCTATGCGGTCGATTTCCAATGCGTGATGAATGAGTGAGTACGAGTCGAAGTGTCGGGCCCGGGCGGCACGGCACACAACCCATCCTACTCACAATCATTAATCAGCAGAGGTAAAATATTCGGCACAGAGCTGGCACAGACCGATGAAAACTAGAGGCGCGTCCGCATATTCCGTGTAACCTTTCTGGGCGGCCCAACTCCGTATTGCGGTGAGTCCACCTGCAGGCGCGTCTGACATTTTTTTTGTCCCCGACTGTACCTAGTTTCGAAAAAAAACGTTTGATCCACAGACCTTGTGAATTGGACTAATCATATAAGTGTGTTTTTTTTTTCGTTTCGCCACAAATATTTGAACATTTAGTATTATCAGCTGATAAAAAATGTCTATAGATACAGTACTGAATTTACCTCTTTTAGGAAGATCTGAAGGAGACGCAAAAAATTTTCTGATATCCACTGTTCAACTTCAAATAAAAGCAAAGTAAAACATACTTTCTCGGAGACTTGGACGAAAATCTAAATTGACTTTCTTTGACAGTTCTCGCTCTGGCGGAGAAAAGGTGACGCAAGCTTCGCGAGTCTCGCGAAGCTTGAGTCACCTTTTCTCCGCCAGAGATCCCAGTTCTTCATACTTTCGAAGTATGACTTTCGAATTCGATGAAACCTTGAACATAAACATTCATTCATATTTCATCGTATTTCTTAATCGCTGCTTTCAGCTACCTTTTTAAACAGCGGCATTCGCTTTAATGTCTATTATATTTTGTTATTTTAGTGGTAATATTTCTTTTTATTTCTTTCGAATGCATCCAAAGAAACACGAGTCATATATGGAACAGTGGTGCACCGAGGGTTTACAATATGTACCGCCACCCCCGCCATAGTGGATAACTCTTAAGCAAATGCGGATAAAATTGAGATTGTTCACCGTAAAACCCCTTTCTCGCTGATCACGATTTTTTTTTCTTTCTCTTTCTTTCTTTCTTTCCTTCTTTCTTTCTTCTATTTGTGAAGGAACCACATCCTCTCTCTCTCTCTCTCACTCACTCTCTCTTCTCTCTCTCCCTCCCTCTCTCTCTCTCTCTCTTTCTCTCTTTCTTTCTCTTTCTCTTCTCTCTCTCCTCCTCTCTCTCTCTCTCTCTCTCTCTCTCTCTCTCTCTCTCTCTCTCTCTCTCTCTCCTCTCCCTCTCTCTCTCCTCTCTTCTCTCTCTCTCTCTCTCTCTTCTTCTCTCTCTCTCCTCTCTCTCTCTCTCTCTCCTCTCTCTCTCTCTCTCTCCTCTCTCTCTCTTTCTCTCTCTTCTCTCTCTCTCTCTTTCGGAGGAGATTAAGTTGCTTCAAAGAAATAGAGACTATGCACTGCGGCGCTTTAAAAGTTCAAAATTAGAGGAGGATGGGCAAATTTATAAACGTCTCCGAAATCAAGTTAAACAGGCCATTCGCAATAGCAGGACGCGTTATATTTATTCTCTTTTTAATAAAAAACTCTCTCAGGATGAAATGTGGCGACAACTCCGATCTTTAGGTTTGGTAAAGCTCGTGAGCACTGCACTGACCTGCCAGTATCTCTTAACGCACTTAATGACACGTTTGTCAACTCTGAGGGGCCCTCAGATGAGACAATAAAAAAAGTTTGTAATCACTATGACTCACTTCCTTGTAAGTCTAGTTCAAAATTCAATTTCAAGGATGTATCTGCTGGCGAGGTAGAGGAAGCGCTAAAGGGCATTAATCAGACCTCCATGGGTGAAGATCAAATTCCTGTTCACATGATTCTTAATGTTTCTGAAATCGTTTTACCTGTTTTAGTTCATATTTTTAACTTTTCCTTACGAAATGGAGTTTTTCCTCAGATTTGGCGAAAAGCTCTTATTCGACCTTTGCCTAAGGTCTCTTCTCCGAAGGAAGTGTCTGATTTTAGGCCTATCAGTCTTCTCTGCGCGCTGTCAAAGGCTCTTGAGAAGATCGCCCATTCCCAGCTTCTCTGTTTTCTAAGTTCAAACAATCTCCTTGATCCAATTCAGTCCGGTTTTCGCCAGAATCATACCACAACTACAGCTCTCCTTAAAGTTACCGAGGATCTGCGCCTGGCTATGGACGATAGAAAAGCTACTCTGCTACTGCTGTTTGACTTCTCAAAAGCCTTTGACAGGGTCAATCACAAGATTTTGCTATCTATTTTGAAGCACTTTGGGTTGGAGCGGGGCTCTCTGTCTTGGTTCAAATCTTACTTATTTAACAGAATACAATGTGTCGTACAAGGTGATTCTCGCTCAGGATGGACCCTCTTACTTTCGGGAGTCCCTCAAGGGTCTGTTTTAGGTCCTTTGTTGTTTTCATTGTATATCTCCGGTATAATTTCTTCTTTTAAACACTCAAAATATCATTTATATGCGGATGACTTACAAATATACTTCAGTTTTCCAATCTCTTTAATCGACGAGGCTGTTGAACTCGTCAATTCTGACATCGAAGCGATGGTTCAATGGGCTCTGGAACATGGCTTGATGATCAATATTAAAAAAACTCAGGCGATGCTTATTGGATATCCTCGCCTGCTATCGCAGGTTAACTATCAGTCTGTTCCTCCTCTTAAATTAATGGGTGAAGCATTGCCGTTTGTAGACTCTGCGCGTAATCTGGGTCTCATCCTGAACGAGAATTTAACTTGGGATGAACAAGTGGCGACTATTTCAAAAAGAATTTTTGGAATCCTGCAGCAACTTAACAGGTATCGAAGGGATCTCCCTGTGAAGACCAAAACTGCACTTGTCCAAGCACTCATTTTTCCAATATTTGATTACTGTGCAATAGTTTATTATGATGTCACTGGAACTTTAAATATTAAGCTTCAGAGATTGCAGAATGTTTGTGTCAGGTTCATTTTTGGGCTTCGCAGGGACGATCATATTTCTTCCTATTACCCTAAACTAGGTTGGATGCGTCTGAAAGTGCGCCGGGAATATTTACTTTTAGTTTCTGCTTTTAAAGTACTAAAGACAGGGGGTCCCTAGTATCTCCGCTCACTGTTTCAGTTTTTGACTTCAGCCAGATCAATTAATATGCTCCAAATACCCCTTCACCGAACATCGAGTGTTAATAAGTCGTATCATGTATCAGCTTCTAGAGCATGGAATCTGTTACCTGGAGGTCTGAGGAACCTGGAGGTCTCCCTCGAGGTTTTTAAAGGTCTAGTTCACAAATGGCTCATGATGCTGCCTGAAAATGCAAGTGCATAGTCTCTTTTCTTTTCTTTTATTTTTCTTTTATTTTTCTTTTATTTTCCTCTCTTTTATTTTTTTCTTTTCTTGCTCCCTTAGTTTTGTCCTATTGTATTTATGATTTTTGTTTTTTATTTTATTTTTATTTTCCACCCATTTCATTTCATTTTTAAATTATCTATCAAAATTACTTTCAAGGCTCCCCCATGTTCTTTAAAGCTTTTTCCAGATATTTTTGGATTTTTTATGATATTTTTCTTTTCATTATCATTCTTAGATCTATTTTTGTTTTTAATTATGTTCTGCTTGGTTTTTTTTTTCTTTTTGTTTCACTTTTTCACATTTTGTTATGTTTAGTTTAGAGATGAGCCATGGAGGCTCAAGTGTAAGAAAGGACTTTAAAGTCCTAACTTGACCTCCATGGCATTAATCCTATTTTATTGTTTTAATTTTTAGGATTAATGCTATAATAAAAATTTTCAATCAATCAATCAATCAATCTCTCTCTCTCTCTCTCTTCTTTTTTTTTGGGGGGGCTTTGGGGGGGGGTTTGACCCTAAAACCCCCCCTTTGGTGTGCCACTGGTCAGTATTGTATCTAAAATCTACCGCAGGGATTGGGAGCCGGAGCCGTGGTCAGATCTGAATTTTATATTCTCCTCGGCAGAAAACTGTGGGAATACTGAAATGAGTTATAATTTATCATTCAAATACGGAATCCAAAGGCTCTTCCACCAACAGAACTTGATTTCAAAGATTCGGTTTCAAGTTATTTCGCTGGGAGCTCTTCAGGGAGCATTATTTGGTAGCTGGACTCCCAAAGAGCTTCCAACCCAATAACTTAAAACCGAACTGTTGAAATCAAGTTCTGTTGGTGCAAGAGCCTTTGGATTCAGTATTTGAATGATAAATTGTAACTCATTTTAGTATTCCCACAGTTTTATGCCGAGGAGAACATAAAATTCAGATCCAACCACGGCTCCGGCTCCCAATCCCTGAAATCTACGAGTACATACATACATACAGGGTGTCCGAGAAATGAGTTCACACCTTTGCTGTGAGCGCCTGGTTGATTGTAAAAATCTGACAAATTCAGGAATAATCTATTACCCCTAAGCGACTTCAGAGAAAATATCGGGGGGCTCCCACCCCCCTTTAGGGGGGTCGTAGGCCCCAAAATGTACCCCGTGTTGCCAATATATCGCATATTTCAAATGGCGGGGGGTATTTTTTATTTCATCATTCAAAAGGACTCAAAAAACTGAGTAATTTCGTTTTTTCAGATTTTCGGTAGCCCCTCTCAAAACAAAATGGCGGCCAAATAGCTACCCCATACTTTAGAGGCCCATAACTTCGGTTTGAATTAATATTTTTTCAAAAACTAAAAACTTTCTAAATCCTCAGAACGTCCTCTTTCCAATGATGTGCCACACTTTATCATTTGGTGGAAAAAAAATGGGGCGCGGAGCCCCCCCAAAAATTTTTGAATTTGAGGGGCTGTAGCTCAAAAAAGTCAAATGTAAAGGGGGGTCGTGTTGTACATCAATCGAAAGGTCTTAAAAAAAGAAAGAATTTGGCGCAAATCCGAAGTCGCTACGATGCGTCTATTCAAAATGGCGGCCATTTAACCATTTGGGGGTGGGGGACCGTCCCCCCCAAATAAAATCCCTCCATCGAGTGATACACCAATCGAAAGGTCTTAGAAAGAGAAAGAGAATGGCAAAAACCGGACGTCAATACGATGCTTGTATCCAAAATGGCAGCCGGTCAAAGTTTTTTGGCTTATGACCCTGCAGGCCTATGGCCAAAAAACTTTGACCGGCTGCCATTTTGGATACAAGCATCGTATTGACGTCCGGTTTTTGCCATTCTCTTTCTCTTTCTAAGACCTTTCGATTGGTGTATCACTCGATGGAGGGATTTTATTTGGGGGGGGGCGGTCCCCCACCCCCAAATGGTTAAATGGCCGCCATTTTGAATAGACGCATCGTAGCGACTTCGGATATGCGCCAAATTCTTTCTTTTTTTAAGACCTTTCGATTGATGTACAACACGACCCCCCTTTACATTTGACTTTTTTGAGCTACAGCCCCCCAAACTCAAAAATTTTTGGGGGGGCTCCGCGCCCCATTTTTTTCCACCAAATGATAGAATGTGGCACATCATTGGAAAGAAGACGTTCTGAGGATTCAGAAAGTTTTTAGTTTTTGAAAAAATATTAATTCAAACCGAAGTTATGGGCCTCTAAAGTATGGGGTAGCTATTTGGCCGCCATTTTGTTTTGAGAGGGGCTACCGAAAATCTGAAAAAACGAAATTACTCAGTTTTTTGAGCCCTTTTGAATGATGGAATAAAAAATACCCCCTGCCATTTGAAATATGCGATATATTAGCAACACAGGGTACATTTTGGGGCCTACGCCCCCCGATATTTTCTCTGAAGTCGCTTAGGGGTAATAGATTATTCCTGAATTTGTCAGATTTTTACAATCAACCAGGCGCTCACAGCAAAGGTGTGAACTCATTTCTCGGACACCCTGTATAATGATAAAATCGGCTCGTTAACTAAAAAATCGGACCTCCAATAGATAACGCAACTTATAAAAAACCGATTTTAGTTCGTCCAAGTACGGAGCCATTATACACCGTCGCGTCGTCACCCGACACTTCGAAAATTGAACCGTCAAATGACATTTGTAAATTTTCGACCGTCACACGATACTTTGAAATTTTTGACCATCTTCCCCCCCCTGATACCGATTTTTACCCTTTAAAGAAACGCACATTTTTTTCGTTATCAGTGAAATTTTACCAACTTTCAATTAAGTGCGGACTCCGTCTCTCCGAGATGGAGAAAGGAAGAAGGAAAAAAAATATAATGTAGATCCTGTCCCATCCATTCACGGCCTAGGAAGCATGGGCGGATATAGGGAATAGTCCTTCTCTCTCTCCTCCCATTTGATAACGTGCGTTAGAAAAGGACAGAAGAGGGGGCCAAAGTCACGTGACGGCCCCCTCTGCTGTCCTTTTCTAACACATGAGTTCAAATGGAAGGAGAGAGAGAAAGACAATTGTCTGTATCCGCCCATGCTCGGAAGTTGCAATTGTTGAAATAAAACTACGTGTGGATCTATGTATGTTTTAGACCCTAATGAGAGTGCGCATATTGGTTTCGGTCTCGCTTTTGTTTTGTGCTTTTGTTTATGTATTCGCTATTTTTGAGCATTGAAATCCAAACGATTTATGTATCTGAAGTCGTTGTTTCAAATTGATTTGGCACAACTGTCAGTGACAGTGCTTTTGTAGCCCATTGGATTCCTCTATTCGTCCGGCGGATCGATATTGCGTCGAAGTTATTACTCTTCTTTACCATTTTTCAACCGCGTTTTAGAGTCGATTTTTGATGATGTTTTTTTCAAAATTTTGCGCAAAGCTGTTTGAAGGTTTGAAGTTTTAATTCTTGTTTATTCTTTTGGTATATCAGGGTTGGGTTTGAGAATCTCTTTCGGTGTTACACAGCTGAAAATTTCCCGCTAGTCTACTTTTGGCTTCTTAGCGGAGGAAGGACTATTTTTGATTTGGTTGTCGTTTTGTTTTGTTTTCCTGGAATAGTGTAAGTTCGGGATTGCTTAAAAGCACGATTCTTTTACACCTTGTCAACCGATTTGTTGTTGGGGGAATTTTTCTATCACTCAATTTTATTCAGATAAAAGTGAAAATGGAAATGTGAGAGGCGAGGGAGTGCGTGAGGATTGTGGGGGTGAGGTGATGAATGAAGCTTATGCGTTGAAACACTTGGTGAGTCAGTGTTGGTGACAGAGTTCTCAGCTGGACGAAACGCGCGCAATGGGACAGTACAGAATAGGCAAGGGGTGGGGGATAAAAGGGAAAAAGAGCGAAAAAGTAATTTAAAACAACTTTAGGGGCAGAGCCGAGGGAATACAAATGGACCTGGTAAATGGGTGGGGGTGGGGATGGGGGGATGGGCCTAACTGAACAGGACGGACGCGGACGGGGCTGGCAGACTCTCAAATGCCAACAAGTCGATTACAAAGTTTACAAGCAGGCAGACACGCGCTTAGTCATGTGGATGCTAGATTGATGGAAGATGGAACGTGACAAAGGGGGGGGGTTACAAAGTGGTGACCCAGACGTTTGTTTTTGCAGCATTTAGTGAACGGTGACATTGGTGACGTACAATGATGATGATTTTGATTACTTAAACGCCTAACCGAGATCCATCGATGCGCTTGCCCCGCGAAATAGAAGGTTTCAGTGCGAAGTCAAGAGCCAACGATGCACTGATGCACTGATGAGTGCCATGGGCGGATACAGGAAATTGTCTTTCTCTCTCTCCTCCCATTTGATAACGTGCGTTAGAAAAGGACAGAAGAGGGGGCCAAAGTCACGTGATGGCCCCCTCTGCTGTATTTTTCTAACACATAAGTTCAAATGGAAGGAGAGAGAGAAAGACAACTGTCTGTATCCGCCCATGATGCGTGCATCAGTCGCAATCGCTGCAGCAATGGGGCTGTTGCACACTACTTTGGCTGTAAAGCTATAAAATAGTTGATTCTGATGTAATAACCTCCAAAAATAACGATGGCAGCACTTAATACTTACGAAATCCACTTCGAAACTCAATAAACGCTTTTATTTGCGCAAGTTTAATGGTGCCTTAGGGTAGTAATAATGGGAGATTACCATTTAACAATACACAATGCCTCGTCTTTCGCGGGGGTTCGGTTCCGCGAAAACCCCGCGAAAGGCGAGACCCGTGTTATATGTAAATTTGGGGGTTAGGTTCCTGGGACCAATAAATGTTCGGTACAGACGGTCCCCGAAAGACGTTGGATGTGCTTTTATGGATGTGCTGTTTACGTGTGCTTTTAAATGGCCTTAGGTGGACACCAATCATCTGGATGCAGGACCGTCTGTACCGAACATTTATTGGTCCCTGCTTACCGCGAAATTCAAGATGACGGCGATGACAAAGACGTTTGAATGAAGGAGCTGATGGTGGGTTGCTGCATTTTACGTCTTATTTGCGCCTGTACAGAGTCTGAGCCAAGAGATCCTTAAGGCCTCGTTTAATGGTGAGACTTCGTTCTAATACGGGATCCATATCAACATACTCGTCCGCCAACTGCTCCATTTTCAGGAGGAAATCGGTGAGCCGCCGAAGAGTGAGACAGTGAGTTGAGGCGTCTTTTCATCGTCTTCGCTACCTTCATCCGATGGAAGGGTTGGTTCAGGGGAGATAAGCTCCGCTATGTCTTCTTCCGATAGGTTTAACCAGAATAACTTTTGAGACTTAAAGGGTGTGTTTGTCCATTTTGATGACCTAATAGTAACAGGCTCGGCAATAGAAGAGCATGATGCTTTACAATCAGTATGAAAGCTAACTAAGAAATTGGGTATAAAATTCAATCGAAATAATATACAATATAGGTCAAAGGGTGTCAAATATGTTGGTCATCTGTTATCTGAAAACTCTGTTGAACCAAACCCGGAGTATATTGAAGCCATGAATAAATTGGAGCCTCTTAAGAACGAGAAAAACCTCCAGTCTTTTCCTAGTTATGGTAAATTATCTGTGTCACGATGTATGTACCAGAATTGTCAGATCTCACCCTCCCGTTGAGAAAACTATTAAAAAAAGATAATGCATTCATGTGGAATGATTCACACTCAAAAGTTTTTGCAAACATTCAGCAAAAAATATCTCATATTTCCAAACTCACTACTTTCAGCCCCTCAAAGGAAATAGTTATTGAGTGCAATGCCTCACAGTTTGGATTAGGATCTTGTCTGGCTCAAAATAGTACGCCAATGTGTTCGCCTCTGGAGGCTTAATTTCAGCGGAATCCCAATATTCTCAAATTGAAAAAGAGCTACTAAGCGTAGTCTTTTCGGTTAAAAAATTGCATAATCTAGTCGACGGTCGAAAAGTAATTGTATACAATGATCATAAACCACTAGTAAACATTATGACAAAAAAACTTCCTAAAGTGGTTTCAAAGATACTACAAAGATTGATATTAAAATTATTACCCTACAACATAGAATTGAGGTATAGACCCTACTGCGGACATAAAAAAATACGGCTCTTCATTACAAAGGGAGGAACAGGAGGATATTAGGAGGAGGTTATTAGGTAGAAACATTTTTTTATATAGACAGGAAGATGGTGGACGGACTATTGGGCGAGGAGGGGCCGAAACCGACCATTTTGGGTGAGGAACATGGGGTCTTTTGGGCGTGCGAAAAAAGCATAGGGTGTTGGGAAGGAACCTGCAGAAACAAGGGGCTTTTTGGGCGAGTAAAAAATGCAGAAAAATACGATTTTATTGACTCGCCATTGATGCTAGATTGTGGAGTGTAAGAGTAAGGTCCGAAAAATTGGAAGTCACTTAAACTTTTTATCACAGAAAAATGTTTAAATATTAGAACAGTTACTAATATTTAGTATCACAGCCGATCGTAATTGAAGAGGAATTGACAAAAGAAATGTAGACTTGAGCACTTAAACCTATTATCACAGCCAAAACTCACAGCTGATCGTAATTGAAAAAAAAAAATGAATTTTTTTTAATTTTTTTTGTCTTAATAATAGCCAAGCTCTTTTACGTTTTGAAGGCGTCTGTCTGTCTTCCTGATGTTTTTGAACCTGCCTCGAACTGATGCCGTGGTGTCTCAGCCGCAGCATCGCGCCGGATGGAGTAAATTTTTCTAAAAGTTACCGTCTGAATTTCTTTTACAGATTTTACAAACAGCGATGCGTGGGTTCACTGCCGTGTTGTTCGGCAGTTCACCTCGCAATATTCGATATTATGCGTCTGATAAAGATTGAAGTCGCATTGCTGATAAATACTTGCCAAGCCTTCAACTTGACCTAGCCCTAAAGACCTGTGGCATCTCATTCCATCTATCTTTTCTCCCCACATTTTCCTCGCCCAGAGGACTTCCCTTTTTTGTACCTGATTTTACCCCTTCACCCAAAGGGGTTGCGCCCAGGAAGATAAATTGTTCTGCATGTTCGTCTGTGAGCCTGTGCCGCCGGTCTGTGATGACGCGGTCGGCAGCGCTGAAGATCTGCTCCGAAGGAACGCTCGCGGCCGGTATACATAAATATTTCCAAGCTAGCGGGTGGAGGCTGGGAAAGTTCCCCATGTTCCCCCTCCACCACGCTAGCACGTCTTCATCTTCCTCCAGAATGACCATTTCCAACCTGAAACATAAACATTTCACAGTTTAATATTTTGTAGAGATGCGAAGGAGTGAACTGTATCAAGTGTGGGTATACACGGATATTTTAATTTTCGAAACCAGCAGAACACAAGCATCGAGTGAAACGTTTTCACGGCTGTGCTGCTGCATTTGCAATGTTTTAGTGGTTCGATGAGAAGCCTACTGATTGCTTTAAATGCAATAGAACATGCTCTTTTTAAGTGAAAGTTTTGGTCTAGGAAACTTTTTCAGACAAGAAGTTTGTCAATTTGAGTGTTTTACTATCGGCTTTAAAAATTTAAGAGCTGCACAATCGCTAAAACAAAGCAATAAGTCAAGGACGATCGCTAGTATTAAATTGAGCGCTTCCTTCAAATACTGGCATTCATGACTGTTTTTCCAATCTTTGCTACTGTTGACCGAAAGTATTATCATATCAGTAACAAAAAAATTGGGGGGGGGGGGGGTTGTCGTACGCCAAACGAAATGCCCAACGGACCCTACGTAAGTACTTTCAAGAATATAGCATCACTTTGCGTTCTATATTTGCGCATTTTGAATTTTAGATTGTTTCGTGTGACTCTGATTAAATGTCCCATCAATCGTGATCTATCCTGGTTATAAAATATGATTGAGGATTGAGACTGTACCATGGATTTTCACCTCAGTCCGAACGGGTGCCTAACTTTTTCCACAAAGCGTCCTGCAAGTGAGACACTCGTACACACAGATCTAAGTGTCGTAAGTATATAAATGGCAGAAAAAATAAAACCTATCGAAAAAGTGGGACATTCGTCCACAATTTGTACACAATTGTCTCAAAAATAATTCGGACAAAAGAGATGTGACAAAAGTCAACGTATTTGTGTAGTAAATAATAATGTCTTAATAAAGTGGTTGTCCCAAAATCGGTCCTCCCCCTCCCCCCCCCCATAACCGATCCTGGAAACAATTGTGCCTGTTGAAAGAGCAAAGCGAGGTGCGTCTATTGGCGTAATCTGTTTTGACTGGATAAATTTTGGGGGGGGGGGGTGGGGGGCCAGAGTGCCCTCAACCGGAAATCGTCGCGCGGCTGTAACTTTTGAACGAGTGAAGGTTTTGAGATGCGGTTTGCGCCAAAAAATATCATTTTCTATATTGTTTCGAGTGATATGCCACATGTTCACTTTATATTACTTTAAAATATGTTTTTTTTTTTATCGATTTTTCATGGTTTTTGACCTTCAGTTAAAGTGACATGTTGCCCTACGGTCATACGGAGATTCTTTTGATTCCAACCAAAAACTCAGTGTTAATAGAGTCAAAAGTAACCTATTGAATGGTTTAAACCAAAACCAAATGGTTTTTGGAGGGGATGTAACTTATTGACCTGGTATACTCAGCAGATTATCTCTAATCGTCGGTCCTAAACGGATACCTGCGTGCCTTGAATAAATTGTATGGACCAAAGAGCTCGTAGTCGTCTCTGCTTCTTCAGTCTCCCTTTGAATTGAGCATACTTATTCTTATATCTGTCTTGTCTCTCCTTGCGCGCGGCTTGCTTTCGATTCCTTCGAAGCTATAGCGTTCTGCAGAAAGCGTTTCAACGCGGAATCGGAGTTAAAGAGCGGAGCAAGTTGAAGCATTGTCTCAGGAATTTCTATTTTTAAACGCAATACTAACGTTGTTTACTAACCTTCTTTTTACACTTTTAGATAGTTTATTAAAATTATCCATCATTTTCGCAGCCGCGTCGGTATAACTATTCTCAGTAGCTTCAAAAATTAATTCCATAATAATAGCAGCAAATTCGTAATTTAGAGCCTTAGTAACTATTACACATTAAAAAACGATAGTACGCACTATAAAACTGTCACGAAACACTAAAAAGTATAGTATAACGAATACGCAAGTAAAATTCATCGGCACTGAGGTAATGTCGCAGAATAAAAGGTACCAAATATAAAAACTGCTAGTTATTGATTATATCGAAATAAGTTGTCAACAAAGAATAACTGCAACTACTACAGTCCGATGGAACAAATAATGATTAGGTGACTACCTAAAAAATTGTGGAAAAAGCGGATTGCGACATATAAACAGCGCGGACGAACAGCACCAAAAATTGCAGCCTCACTGCAGGGCTGCCGATTGATCACTCACAAAATCCTCTAAAATCCCTCACGCTTCACTCACCGGTTGAAATATCACTCATCCGTATCACTCACCGGCCGCAAAATTACTCACGCATCACTCAACAACTACTTTTGGCGTTGAATTCGAATAATAAACCTTACTTTTACCGTAATTTTTGGCTAGAAGACGGCATTGGCGGACTGTAACTCACAAATTGTCAAAAAACTCACGCGTGAGTAATAACTCACGAAAAACTCACTCATAGTGAAAAAACTCACATCGTGCAGCCCTGCCTCACTGAGGACTGAGGCAAGGGCCTATCGCTGTGTGACGCTTTGAAGTTGCCGATCCGAAACGGCGAGTAGCTAGCGCTCCTAGCGGCGGAAGCGGGCGGAGCGGCGATAATGGTCGAATCGTGCCGAACGCGGTTGCCGCTGATGCCTGGGCCCTCAGAGCTGGTAGTTATCTCTAAATTTGAATATTACCGCGCCAAGTTTGAACGTGGCGGTGATTCCCGTTTGTATTTAATATTCCCGCTTATGTGATGCTAGCGCTGTACTGCGGCGTTGAAGTCAAGCAAAGGGAATTCGGTTCTTTCGAGGCATGCAACGGTTCTAAATTTTCTATGAAGCGGAAATTCGTAGCCCCATAAATAATCAATGAAAATTGTAGTGTTAACGGCCTATCTAATAACTCCACTCAGACGTATGATGGTAGTACGTGGTAGTGCATAATACTTTGGTGATGTTTAACATTTCCTTTTGAAACATTATTGCCATTATACCTACACTGTCCGCTATTATATCATATCTACTACCAAACGTGTGAACTAAAAATGAACGGCGATATTGCATGCCGTTTGAAGTCATTACCCCGTAATAAATATGAACACATAAGGTAAATACCATTCAACGCAAGACGATAGACTTACGTTCTTTGAGCAGTTCTTAGTGATCGTGGGTACTCTGGAACACGGTTATTGATAGTTTTTTGAACGGCTACTTTGCAATGCTCCTCTACAGCCTGGATAAGGGACTGTTTCTGCTGTAAAGTAGCAATTTGTGGTCCTCCTGGGATCGGCCGAGTTTTTAGCCCCTCGTACCCTTCCTCGCGGAACCTTTTCCTCCACCGCTGGATCGTGCTGAGAGAGACATTGGTCGCTGGTAATTGAGAAATGTCTGCCGCCGTAAGTCCTTATGACCTTTTTTGGATTGCAGATTTACTAAAAGGGTGCATACCCATTTACGGAATGCCATTACCCGCTTCTAAGTAAACAGAAGAATACAATAATGACAAATGAAGAGGCTACCGAGTTAATCTTCGTTTCAAGTGAAACTCTTGCTGACTCTTGAAAACTTCTTGCTTTGCATGAGACCATCATAGTCTACAAGTTGTCGAAGCAATGATACAGCCAAATACAACAACACCTCTCAGTATAAATCAAACTGTTACTTTGAATTTTTTATTACCAACCTTTTTGATTGTGATGGGGCACCCTTTGCCGGACACCAAAATGTTTCCGGACACCAAAATGCTTCCCACACGGCGGGACGTATTGTCTGCATCCCACACACCTATGGAATGCCAAAAACCCCGCGTGTGTAGGGCCACCCATTTGATTCTCACTGGCCACTTCTTTCCTGGGGCTGGGGTGACTCTGGGTGAAGTTGGAGCCACTCTTAGCCCCGCTGACTCCTCCGGGATATTCCGCAGCTCGATCTGAAAACCAACAGTACCAATGGATTTGATTCAAGCCATAATACACTATGAAACGAAAGTTCATTTATTCATTTAACAGGGTGAAGAAGTACACTGATTTTTTGCATTTGCAGTTTTTGATTTTTTGTAAATTATTTTCTTGAACAAATGGACCCTACGTATGCTAAATAGAACTATGTCGTATATTCAAACTGTACCTGAGCCAGTTTGGAAAAAAATCATTGGCGTTTCTTTATTGATAGACCTATTTTGGATTTCAATATATTCCTAATAAAATCCTGGAGGTTGGCTGACCAACATGAAGCACAAATTCAAATTTTGGGGAAATTTAGTGCTTAATTTGTGCGTATTTCTGCTCCGAACTCGGGAGGGAACCGCCAACCCGTTCGGGAAATATTTCAAAATAATGAGTTGGGAAGCCAGAATTCAGCTGACCACACCTCAAATCTCAATCAAGAACATCGAAAAACTTTGTGCTTCATGTCAAATATTTAGTGCTCCATTTGCGCTTCAATAATAAATGGAAAAAATCGGAATTGGACCAACCGTTTTCCCGCTATAACCGAAAACCCCATATTTAGGCCTTTAACATGAACATGGGCCTTCTAGCGCCATCAAAATTGAAGCAAAAATGTATGCTTTCTGGCAAATACTCAGACAGGTGAAGCACTGAATTATTCAGTGTTTCACCTCCTTTTCAAGAATTCTTAAAGAATTTGAAAATTTTACCAAATGCCCCATTTCAGGCCTATAACATGCACATGGGCCTTCGAACGCCATCAGAATTGAAGCAAACATTTGTGCTTCACGGCAAATATCTGGTGCTTCACCTCCTCTATAAGAAGTCGTGAAGAAATTGAAAATTGTACCAACCGTTTCCCACTATAACTGAAAAAACCCTCATTTTAGGCCTATAACATGCACATGGGCCTTCTAGCGCCATCAGGATTGAAGCAAAAAGAACTTGTATTCCGTCGTGGTAGTTTTCGCGGGGACCAAGGGCAATGATGGCCACGGATGGTGGGTGGGTGGGGTATGATATTTTTTGCGGGGGGGGCGCACGCACATCTGGTTACGCTACTGTCACACTCGCAATGAGCAAAGTAATTGACTTAAAATCCGCTACAGATAATAGATACTTTTAGATGGGTTCAAATGTGAAAGAACCGATGAAGTCCCACAAATCGTCCTTGCCTGAAAACTGAAAAGCATCTCGTTGTGTATGCATGGTGTTTCAGCGTAAAGCTGAAAATGATCGCATTCGGTACCGTTCTCGAATTCATCCCTTCATTGTTTCGGTACCGAAAAGATTATGAGTAGCAGCTCTTTTCAATATACATAGATATGCTACATCACAGGATAATGTAATCTTTTTTGCACGGGTGCAGTAAATGGTTGAATTCTAAAACGCTACCTTCATTTCAGGGCTGAAAAAGATCGAGGGGAAGGAACGGAACCGAAAGGAAAGAGATACTTCAGTCTTCGGATAACTTAAAGCTTTTAAGACTTCGGAATTCCAATGATTCTGTTGCTTACCCCGATCCAGAAAGCTTCTCAAGAGGAGGCAACTTTCAGCGTCACAGCTTTCCTCTGTTCGCACGCTTACCCGCTCACTTCAACGATGGAATGTAATTAAAAGAATGATTCGTATCTTCATTAATTGGATAATTATTTCTAGAGGGCTTAGTGCTTGGTGCTGTCTTAATTGATAAACTTTTCGAATTTTCGGCCGAAACGCGAGTTCAAAAGCAAGCAACACCGAGACTGAGGGCTGGAACAGTCAGTGACGAAAATGTGTCGATGAAAAACTAATCGAACAGAGATTCGTCTTCGTCCCCCCCCAACCCCCACCCCCCACGATAATGTTCGAATTTGAGGGTTTGCAATCTATACTTTGAGTTTGGAGAGTAATTTATGTTTGTTCGTTCCTTTGGCATGGAAGGAGTTCAAGCCTGGCTCGGAAATTTTTACTCGATCAAACCGGCAACATAAACAGCATTATGCCAAGTTTCTAAGAATAAGCATACCGATCACTTTTTGCTGGGGCTTATGCAAACTGGGTGTGGCGCACAGTCAGGCGAATCAAAGTGATAGGCCGGACATGGCACGACGCGATGACTTTTTTAACGTTTTTTAACGTAACGTTTGAAAGCAATTTCATTGGTTTTATTGTAGAATTTCCTCCAAGAATCACCCTTTACAGGTTGTTTTTTGACGGAAATAACCTGTAAATTTGCATTTTGTAGTAATTTTTTTTCCCATGTCCGACCTTTCTCATTGATTCGCTCCATTGTGCGGCCGGAGCTCTATGGTGCCGAATGCACATTTAACTACAATAAAGTCGAAAAAGGAAGTAAATAAGAAGTGAAATTGGACAAAGCTAGTCGATGCTAGGTAGTTTGAAGATAAGCTCTGCAGGCTGATCATTTACTTTATCGTTACACCGATCGTTATAACTATCTACGAGTGATGCTATATCGGTCGACAATTGTAAAAATTGGCTGTTGCTATGGTAACCATCGTTAAGAGTCTCGTTAAATAAAGGCTATTCATGAGTAACCTTTAAAAAGCAGGCACTTTAAGATGGTTAGCATGGCGACGGCCAAGTTTTACAATTTTCGACCAATAGCATCACTCAAAGACGCAGTCATAACGATCGGTTTAACGTTGAAGTAAATGATCGGCCCGCTGGTCATTGATCTTAAAGATAAGCGAACATTTTACTCAACATTGATATCACTTTAAGCCTTTTTTAAGGTCTTCAGCCCGTGCTGAAAAACAGCGTTAATTTTAACGTAAAGTTTCCTGAAAAGTCAAAATTAATGGACTGCCAACGTTTCTGTATGCATTTGTACTTACACTTAAAAAACTCCAGAATATTGTTCTCCACTTCTTTATCTACCGATCCACCAAATATCTTATCCAGTGGCGTCGCGTGCCATCCGGCAACAATGCAACTGCTCCATTTAAACTCATTAAATATATCGAATTTTACTTGTGCGCTGTGCACCCCCTGAATTCGATCTTTTACATGAGTTTAAATGGATAGAATACATCGTTGCCAAATTGCACGCGACGCCACTGATCTCATCCAATCTCGTCCCCATCTGAGGGTTATGATTTTTCAAAGTATGAGCGTTCTGAGCTTAGATTTGATTAGTTCGACCTAAAAACTGGCGGAAGGTGTTGTTCGTGGGGTTCTTTAAATTAGGCCGCTGATTACGAATTTGAAGTCCGTTTTTCAAAATTTCCCAATCCAAGATGGCGGCTGTATAATAAGCAACGGAGTTTGACCACAAAACGGTTGAAAAGTTTTGTTTCAGTCGCCACCACCTTGGATTTGAAAATTTTGAAAAATGGACTTCAAATTCATCATCAGTGGCCCAAAGAACCCCCGAACAACACATCCCACCTGATTTTAGGACAAACTAGACTCTATGGTATTGTTAAATGCAGGGCTGCCGTTTTGCGTATAATCAATGCTATTTTTCAATTCATCGATGATTCCACTGGTTGAGAAAAGATTACACAGTTCAGTTCAGTGCATGACTGTGATAAACTAAAATACTAGCATCTGTAATCTTTTCTCAACCGGTGGAATCGTCGGTGACTTGAAGAAACTTGCTGATATTTTAATTAATCAACGGAGTCTCCACCGATTAAGGAAATATTACAGATCAAAGTATTTTCGTGCATTACAGTCATACACTGCACTGAACTGTGTAGTCTTTTCTCAATCGGTGGAATCATCGGTGAATAGAAAAATAGCATTGATTATACGCAAAACGGCAGCCCTGGTTAAATGTGCATTCGGCATCATAGTGCGGCGCTGGTAGGCGAAAAGCTTGCGGAGCTAATTAATTAATATCGTTGACCGGCACTATGCAAATCGGCCAGTGTTGCCATAGATTGGAGTGAAAAAGCCGTATGTTTCCCATTGATTTAAATGGGGACGTTACGATACTTTTTACCCTCGATCTGGCAACACTGTCTCAGGCAAACTTTGACTATAAACAAATGGAATCGTATAATTCCTCAGGAATAATATGCATAAAACAAAAAACAACAACAAAAATACGAATAAAGTAAACGTTAAAAAGTTTCAATACCCACTTGTTAACCCGCCACTGCATGAGCGGTGTGCGGGGTTGGAATTCTATCCAAAGATTCAGGAAAATGTACACAGAAAAAAAAGATTAGTGAAATAACCATACGGATACCTTATTTTGGCACCTGCTAGATGTTATGGTAAACTTGACCATAAGTATGGAACATTTACCGATACTTTGAGTAAATCCGACATGCAATCAGGTAACATCACCTAGTTAACGTGACTCGTTTTGGCAACATTGTAAAAAAGTTACGCTCCCCAGCAATTTTCCCATTCCTTTCGGCCCCAATAGTGAGTAAAAAAATTTTCAGCCCCCAAAATTGATTCTATACCTCGCCTCTAGGGCCGTACGTTTTTGAAAATTCGGCAAATTTGGGCATTTTGGAAATATCTTATGAATTATACATTTTTAGTTAGAACATGACCTCAAGAAAGTCACTAAGTGCGTAAAGGCGACACTTGACTCCATGTGTGGTTGCCAAATTTATGTATATATGATCAACATTTCACCTAAAAATGAGGAATTCGGTCATACGAAAATGAAAATAAATAAATGCGTCTTTTAAACAGGAGAGAGATGATGAGTTGTATTGTGTTAAAACGGCGGTTAAATCAAAATGAAAGTTAACGAATTTTTAAATAAATTATGAAAAGTTTAGTTCAAAAAAATTACAAGTTCTTCAACACACTTTTTCTGAAAGAAGGTATTCGTTTTCGGGTTTTTTCCACACACTGTAACAAGACTTTACTTCTGACTCTCGTTTTTGGTGAGAGACTGAGAAAAATCCTGCATTAATTTGATTCCTCGTTCTGCGGCATCATTCACAGTTTTCAGATTTTTAAGGTATGTCTTCTTCTCTTTGAATTCGCAATTTTCTTCCCAAGAATGTGGGGCTTTTTTTTAACCATGACCACTGTTTGCCGAAAATTCGGAAAAGTAGCCACGAGTTAGGTCCCACGAGGTGGGATAATTTTGTGTGTTTGGTTAAATTTGGAAAAGTAGGTAAGCCAGGAGTGAGTGATAATGCTTCAACTTTTTCATACTTTATAAAAGAGACGAAGCAATATTTCTCTTTTCCGAATCGAAAACTTTTTTGGAGAACAATGCAAAAATGACTGTTTCTTCTGCTAAGTACCAAAAGTGACGTGTGAGAGAGGTCAATGCTGCCTGAGATATGTCGAAATCGATTTCTGAGTAAAAGTTCAAGGAGTGGCGGGTTGCATACTTTCTGTCGCTCTTCATGGTAAAAGCGCTGACTTTTCTACCTTGTGCAGCGATTATGTCGCTTAATACGCGTCGTATCGACCAAAACAGAGAGGACTGAATATCTTTCTAAGAGTTTTTCCCGTCTGATTTGATTTTTTATTTTTCAAATTTCCAATCCGTAACATAAAATTTGTGTCGTTGAAGGTATAAGTTTGCCTGAAAAGTACAGTCAGACCTCATTTCTGAATTTCTCGAGGTAATTAATGGATTCTACACGTAAAAGTACCTCGGGGCACTAATTTTCATGACATTTGGTTCATGATTATAGTCGATATACCAAAAAAACCAACAATTTTTTAAAACTTTGGGGGGGGGGGCTGTAGCTCAAAAGGGGGGCATTTTCGGACACATGTTTATAGGGAAAAAAAGTCTTATTTTGACCTCAAAAATACGTGGTAGAAAGGATGACATAAGTTTTAGAAACACCCTGTATAAATCAACGAATTGAACAAACAGATTCGGTGCAATAATTTCCGGATCTTCTCCAAATCGTAACCAAGTTGACCACTGAATGCGTACATTTTGGCAGCATAAATAATAATCGCCATTCATCTGGCCTTATGGAAGGCACCAGGTTTCAACCAGTGGACACCGCGAACTGGAGTCTCGCCCAGTAAAATAAGCATTATAGTTCAGCACACTCCTTATAGTCACCTCGGAGTAATTTTTTTTCTTTTTCTTCAACTAAAGCTAGCTTTAAAAATGAAACGATTTCGTCTCACAATGATTTTAATTTGCGGTCTTTGATTTCAAGGATTTTGAAATTTTCAAAATCTTTAATGTCGTTCCATTGCATTTTGAGTTCTTTCAATTGGTAATTATCTGGGCTCATTGACTGAGCGCAACCCTTTTGAGCGAAGGGGTAAAATCAGGTAAAAAAAAGGGAGGTCTTTTGGGCGAAGAAAATGTGGGGGAACAGACAGATGAAGGTAGATGCAACGGGTCTTTTGGGCGAGGTCAATTTGTAGGCTTGGCAACCTCGCATTTCTCCGCAATGCGACTACAATCTTCATCAGACGCATAATACCGAAGATTACGAGGTGAATTTTACAAAAGTTTACTCCATCCGGCGCAACAATGAGAATGAATTACGGAAAGCAGTTGTGCTGATCGGATGGCTGCGGCTGAAACATCATGAAATCAGTTCAAGGCAGATTCAAAAGCCATCAGAAAGTTGCCTTCAATACGTGAAAGAGCTTAGTTATTTGTATCAGGGCAAAAAAATTTAAAATTTACCATTTTTTACTCAATTATAATCAGCTGTGATTTTTGGCTGTGATAATAGGTTTAAGTGTTTTTTTTTTTCTTTTTTCTACATATAATTGTCAAAATTCCTCCTCAATTACGATCATCTGTGATTTTTTGCTGTGGCTGTTTTGTGTAATAGGTTTAATTGCTTTTACCAATATTTTATTATTTTTCTGTGATAACAAGTTTAAGTGATTTCCAATTTTTCGGACCTGCCTCTTACACTCGACTATCTGACATCAATGGTGAATAAATATGAAAATCGTATTTTTCTGCAATTTTAACTCGCCCAAAAAGCCTCTTGTTTTCGCTGGATCCCCTCCAAACCCCTATTTTTTAGCTCGCCCAAAAGACCTCATGTTCTTCGCCCAAAAGGGTCGGTTTTTACCCCTCCTCGCCCAATAGTCCGTCTACCCATTGACTCGCCAAAGACAATTTTTCAAACTGCAGCCTGAACTAACTCAAACACGTGGTGCCTACAGGCCAAAAAAAAAAAAAAAAAAAAAAAAAAAAAAATCCCCCAAAAGTCGTTCTAATTGCACACAGGCGCACCGTTAATCCACCCACTGTTAGATGAGGTGGTGTCAAAGCAAAGACCTGAGACATTTTCAGAGACATGCCAATCTGTCACTGTTTCAAACACTTTCGTCGCCATAGACTGTGCAGTCCCGTCATCAATGGTAGACATGGGCGGATCCAGCAATCTGGCAACTGTGTATTATTCCCATTTGAATGCATGAGAAACAATCGATTAGAAACAGGGCCATGGCCCCCTCAAGAATCGATTGTTTCTCATGTGTTCAAATGAGATGAATTCATGGTTGCCAAACTGCTGGATCCGCCCATGATGGTAGGAACACCTAGCAATTTACACGGAAAAAAAACTACGGTGAAATTAACCATACGATAGCTGATTTTGGCACCTGCTAGATGTTATGGCAATGTTAACCAGAAGTATACTATGTTTTGACTAGGTATTAGGTGATGTTACCTGATTGCATGTCGAATTTACTCAAAGTATCGGTAAATGTACCATACTTCTGGTCAAGTTTACCATAACATCTAGCAGGTGCCAAAATCAGCTATAGTATGGTTAATTTCACTAATCTTTTTTTTCCGTGTACCTTCTTTATGGTCGGGCATACCGGACATAAGAACGGCAAGTCTTTCATCCTGGGAATTTTCCAGGTCCTTTATGAGCTTTGTGTCCCAGTGAAGGATACCGTGATTAGGAGGCTTGAACTGCTCTTTTATTTCATCACTTGTCTGAATTCGAAGTTTACTGCAAGTTCTTCTTGCGTTTTCTCGACTGATGCTGAACTCATCTAAATTGCCGCCTCCGGCTTTAACAACAGCTGAAAACATATCTATACGCTGATTAATTGAAAGATTCAATCGGTCTGCTGTTTGTGACACTTTTTGGTTTTTGAAAACATTTTTAAGGCAGCTCTAAAGTTAACGTTTTCGATTTTTTTGCCGGGAGTTTAAAATCGGTATCATTTTTCTCAGGTGTACTCGCGTCATTGCACAAGACTTCGTCATCAGGTACAATAGAACTTGAAGCTTCTAAACTAGAACACTTGGGAGTATTCGCGGAATTTTTAACCGAGTTTCATTGTTGCCGTTTGCGACTGTTTAACTCTCGGTTTAATTTTTAGGCTACTTTTTTGGAATAAAACTTGTCTTCATTCCCGATTTTAACATATTTGTTCTGTTTAATTGACTCCAAAAACCTCAAATCTTCAGTCAGTTATTTTCATCGTAGTTTTTTTTTTTCCGTGTAATTTTTTTGGTAAAAAAAAAAAAAAAAAAAAAAAAAAAAAAAAAAAAAAAAAAAAAAAAAATAGCAATAATCGTCCACACCACGGGCGGACCCAGCAATTTGGCAACCATGAGTTCATCCCATTTGAACGTATACGAAACAATCGATTATTGAGGAGGCCATGGCCCTTCTGCTAATCGATTGTTTCTCATGCATTTAAATGGGAATAATACGCAGTTGCCAGATTGCTGGATCCGCCTTTCGTCCACACTGAGAGATTTATTGTTTTAATCCAAGGTGTATTTCGTTTGTGTTAAAGTTCTGCATGCACAGTGAAATATTGACTAAGGGAAAATTCATTTAACCCATAAGGAAAATGTCTGCTGCTTCTTGTAATAGATTCCTTCTTGTGATTCTCCTTCATGCAATCAGAACGTACTTCGCGCAAGCTGCCTCAAGTAAACGTGTTTCCTTGATTTTAAAGAAGTGATTTCTCTCCAATAAATCTCACCCCGATCGGAAGTGAAACTTTTCTTTCCTCTCTACCAACGAGCTATAACGATAGAGAGACCGATGTATGTTATACAGTGGCGGCGCGTGCAATCTGGCAACAACGTCTTCTCTCCATTTAAACCTATGTAAAACAATCGATCTTCAGGAGGTGCAATTGCACCCCCAAGATATCGATACTTTTGCATAGGATTAAATGGAAAATGTGCATGGTTGCCAAATTGCACGAGCCGCTACTGATGTTATGAGTCCCATCTCAAACTGTGACCTAGGCGATCTGAATCTGGTGCGTTTACGTCACAATTTTTTTTTTTTTTTATTCCTGAATCAAAATTTTTAACTAAATAGGAAAGAGAATGGTAAAGGAACTGACTTTGGAGAAAAAGTGAGATTTTCTCTAGGAACATCCAATGCCCCTCCCTTGGGATACCGAAATAAGCCAACTCTTAACTTAACTTAAAATCTTTAGATTTCCTAAAGCCAAGTAAACCAAATTATTAAAACCCCAACAAGGGAAATAAATAGCCCCCCCCCCCCCTGACATCCTAAAGTTGAAGATATTGAGCAGAGGAAAGCACCAAAATGTCTGCCCGAAGCGAATACTTGTGCTTTAGAGTTGAGGATCCTTGTTTGCCTTAGCACAAAGCTTGCAAACGAGCATTTACTAAATTCAAAGGTTTTGCTAATTATTGAAATGATTTGTTGTCCTATGATTTTATGAAAGTAACTTTTTCCCTTACTGCCAGTGTTATTTATCGCTGTCCCTATGGGTGGTGGGGGCTTTTTTTTTTGCCCAGACTAGGCAAACCACCCTAAAGGAGCCTCTCCTGAGGGGCCTCAAATTCGGAACTGCCCTAGTGTGCCGCCCCTCATCATTCAGCTGTACTTCAAATGACGAATAATGACGCAAACTGAGATCTCAAGAATTTTCATTTGCAGACAAGTTGAGACCATTTTTCAGTTTCTTTTTCGCCACCCTGTACAATGATCATAACAACGAGGTTCAGCAAAAGAGAGGCTGATACTTTTCCGCCACCCTGTACAATGATCATAACAACGAGGTACAGCAATAGAGAGGCTGATACTTTTCCGCCACCCTGTACAATGATCATAACAACGAGGTACAGCAATAGAGAGGCTGATACTTTTCCGCCACCCTGTACAATGATCATAACAACGAGGTACAGCAATAGAGAGGCTGATACTTTTCCGCCACAATGTACAATGATCATAACAACGAGGTACAGCAATAGAGAGGCTGATACTTTTCCGCCACCCTGTACAATGATCATAACAACGAGGTACAGCAATAGAGAGGCTGATACTTTTCCGCCACCCTGTACAATGATCATAACAACGAAGTATAGCAATAGAGAGCAGTAGCGAGGCGTGCCATTTGGCAACGATGTACTTTTTCTATTTAAACTTACTGAAAGAATCGACTGCTTCGGTCATCGGCGATGACCAGATGTTTCGACTTTTCTAATGTGTTTAAAGGGGTGAAATGGAACGTTGCCAAATGTCACGATCGCTTTTGGGGTAGGACTTTTAACATGTATGGCCCCCTCTATCGCTATAGCTCGTTGGAGTAGCATGGTCGCTAGGGCGGTTAGTAGCGCACCGAGAGTTTCTTCCTCTCTCTCTTTTCTCCATTAAAACCCGTATGTTAGGCAAGGATGGAGAAGGGGATAAAACCCCCTCTTTCTGTCCTTTTCCTACTTATACATTCAAATGGGAAATGAGAGAGATGGAAGAGATCCTGGCTGCGCCAGTGACCTAGACTGCAAATTACTTTTATCCCCCCCCCCCCTCCCTTCACTATCTTTATCGCCCGTCCCCCGCCCAACCATGACTTTACGCGCGGGATAACTTACAGGCTAGTAATTGGATTTTATTAATTCGTGTGAAATTCAGAATTTTACCCCCGCCTTTTCACTTACGGAAAATTCTAGTGACATAGCGCGGCTGCTCATTGCTCAGAGAGGCACACAAACTCACGCCAGTAGCGCACCGAGAGTTTCTCCATCTCTCTCTTTTCTCCATTAAAAAACGTATGTTAGAGAAGGATGGACAAGGGGATAAAACCCCTCTTTCTGTCAATTTCCTACTTATACATTCAAATGGGAAATGAGAGAGATGGAAGAGATCCTGGTTGCGCCAGTGTCTCACGCGACACATTATGCTTACAACTCGGGATTCCGTGTAGTTGTAGCAACGAGCTAGTGGCGTAGCGTGCAATGTGGCAACGTTGCATCCAGTCCATTTAAAGTCATGTGAAAGGTCGAAATATTTGCACAGTTCACTCCCTTGAATCGATATTTTAGATGGGTTTATATGGACGAAATTCAACGTTGCTAGATTGCACGCGCCGCCACTGCAACGAGCTAAAGCAATTGAGAGAATTTGTGGGACTTGATTTTGAAACTTCAAGAAGGCAGCCATCAAAGAAATCTCTTATGGACGGGCTCGTTTTGTCTGCTTCATTTTTTTTCTTACCTTATAAACAAAGTTGTGACGAATCCACTAGAAATTGGTTTTGAACGAAAGAGCAAGAGTTTAAGAGTGGCTGCATTGACTAGATAAGCCACAGTGTGGTCATTTTGGTCGTATTGCTGATTGAGTGGCGTTTACGCACCTAAGCGGCCTCGTCCGGCCATAAGAACTTGTGTAAAACACCTGATTTTCACTCGAAACACATTGATGAGGCGATTGGCCGAAGAGGTTATGTGAGCGGAGCTCAGTTGAGAGAATGTAAATAGGCAATAGCCCCTATTACTTATCTCGCTTAAAATGCTTCGTATCGAAAAAAAAAAATGCAAGTGACTAAAAATCTTTCTAAGATTTTTTCCACCTGGTTTCAGTAATTCATTTTCAAATTTTCAATCCGTGACATAAAATTTGTGCTATTACAGGTACTTTCGACGAATTAAAGATTGTCGCGAGATTTTCACACATTTTCAGTTATGGTCGTGAGTGTGGGGCTGATCAGCAACGGCTCTTCTCGCCCCACACGTACAGGCCCTTTCGCCTGCTAGGTGTGAGGAGTATGAAGAAAAGCCGAACCGGAACTTTGAAGGCAAAACTTAGCTCGTGAATATCTCGCGACAATATTTAATTCGTCGATAGTACAAGATTGGCTTTAAAATGCAGCCAGACTTAATTTCTGAATTTTTCGAAGTGATTAATGGATTCTACACGTTAAATTACCGCGCAGTACCAATTCTCAAGACATTTATTGGTTTACAATAGTGGTCGCTATATTCTAACAAAAGCATCGATTTTGTAAAACTTTGGGGGACTGTTGCTCAAAAAGGGGGCGTTTTTGGACCCATGTTTATAGGGAAAGAAAGTATTATTTTTACCTCTAAAACACGCCCTGAAAATTAATGTATACAGGGTGACCCAGACCACCCGTATCAGGCATTTTTCTCGAGAACTACTGGACCAAATGATTTGAAACAAAAAAGTCAGAGAGGGAATTGACCCCAAATTTTTCATTTTTGATATTTTTAAAAGCCCCCGACAATTCCTTGGGGCGTATTTGGGGGGGGGGGGGTTCAAAAACATTTTTCAAGTTTTCTCGAAAAACCTCCAATAAAAGTATAAAAATTAGTTTATAATCTTAAAGTAGAGGCAATGGGTTTGTTGCAAACTTTTGCTACAGCGCCATAGAGTGTTCAATCTGATGTGAAATCGCGTAAAAAGTCCATTGGTGGCTTCAGAAAGTCATAAAATGCAGTATGAAACTCACGAGAGACGTTTAGTGAAATCCAAGATGGCGGTAAAATATCGAGCAACCTGTATGAATGCACCACGAACATCCAAGGATAGCCAACCTCACAATATCGATCACACCCAATCACAACGTAAATAAACTCATAACCTCTGAAGCTGTGAGGTTGTCAACGTTGGCAATCTTGGATGTTGAAGGTGCATGCATACAGATTGCTCGATATTTTACCGCCATCTTGGATTTCATTAAACGTCTCTTGTGAGTTTATTATCGCATTTTATGACTTTCTGATGCCACCAATAGACTTTTCGGGCTATTTTACTTATGATTAAACACTCTTTATCATTGTAGCAAAAGTTTGCAACAGACCCATTGCCGACATTTTTGCTCCTATCAATACTTTCCAAAAAACCCCAATTTTTGGAGTTATGGGGGATTTTTGGAAATTTGTTGAGTAAAAATTTGGTTCAGTAGTTTTCGAGGAAAATGCCTGATACGGGTGGTCTGAGTCACCCTGTATAGTTTTGTTACACCCTGTATTTACTCGAGTGGCAGCACTGATTCTTTTGGTTTAAGGAGCCGCCCCAATGTAGTGCACCCTGCGTTCCGCTTGTGGCGTCCCGCGTCATACCAAATCAATCAATCAAAAACGAATCGTGGATTGAATCGAACCATGAGCAGTAAGCGAGACTCAGCCGTGTTCCGGTATGCGCAGTGTCGTGCGGCAAATGCGATGACAAACCATTAAAATCTCCCCCTCGTCGCCCTTGGGCTGTTCGGCCGATAAAAAATTGTGCTGCCAATTTTCTCATCCACGCCCATTTGAATAATTTACTATTTTCTCCCTATTACTCCTACACCTATAATATACCTATATTTTTCTCACCCTCACCCTCCTTTCTAAAAAAAAAAAAAAAAAAAAAAAAAGAAGAAAAAAACAAGCAGGGAAAATTCCAACACGAAGGTGTTGGAAAAGCGTGCCACTAAAGTCTGAACAGCTTTAATGCTTTTGCTAGCAATGATAATAATTAGACAGCATTCAACATGGAGCTGATCTCGAGAAAATTGAGTCCAAAGTTGAAGAGCTAGCATTTAAACAAAAAACTTGGAATTACTTACGTTTTGATTTCATTCAACTACCGTGTTGTGTTTTTGCATTTCAACACCGGAAAAGTGGAATTTACTATGTAGGAAAGGTACTTAATTTTTAGCGTTTAAAGTGACTTGGTTCCTTTCTTCTTTTTTTTGGCCTAATCACGAAAAACGAAACTCTAAGAGAAACCAAACGGCAGAGTTGGTTTACACTATTGATTATTTTAAAATCCGTTAATCCGGACTTAAGTCCGTTCCCAATTCTATAAAAGGAACCAGTGGCGGCTCGTGCAATGTGGCAACAGTGGAATCCCTCCATTTAAACCTTTGTAAAACAATCGATCTTCAGGAGGTGCAATGCACCCCCAAGATATCGATACTTTTGAATAGGTTTAAATGGTAAAAAAGCATGGTTGCCAAATCGCACGAGCCGCCACTGAAAGGAACCAAGTCGGAGTTGGTTCCTTACGTGACTCGGATTAAGGTTTAACCTAATCAGCCAAAGGAACCAAGTTCTCATTTTATTTCATCATATGGACAATGACATCAATGAGGCTCACCAGCTCACTTTTACCTGGAATTTCGACGGGAAATAGTTGTTATTACAGAAGAAGCACTTGTTGCTTCGAGATTCAGTATTGCTAGCTCTATCAATCAATAACTCAATTTTATCAAAAATGTCACTCGGTTCTTTTGTGACAAGTGCTGTCCAATTGAGCTTGTTTGGTGAGAAATTATGAAAAAAATAAATTTAGATCAGATGTATCTATAAGGAGATGAGTCAAAGGCGTTGTTTTTTTGTGTTTGTTTTTTGTTTTTTGTTTTCAAAACTTTGGAGGGCTCTAGCTCAGAAGAGAAACATTTGCAGCACATACTCATGTAGGAAAATAAAGTCTTATACAGGGTGTCCGAGAAATGAGTTCACACTTTTGCTGTGAGCGCCTGGTTGATTGTAAAAATCTGAAAAATTCAGGAATAATCTATTACCCCTAAGCGACTTCAGAGAAAATGTCGGGGGGCTCCCACCCCCCTTGAGGGGGGGCGTAGGCCCCAAAATGTACCCCGTGTTGCCAATATCTCGCATATTTCAAATGGCAGGGGGTATTTTTTATTTCATCATTCAAAAGGGCTCAAAAAACTGAGCAATTTCGTTTTTTCAGATTTTCGGTAGCCCCTCTCAAAACAAAATGGCGGCCAAATAGCTACCCCATACTTTAGAGGCCCATAACTTCGGTTTGAATCAATATTTTTTCAAAAACTAAAAATTTTCTGAATCCTCAGAACGTCTTCTTTTCAATGATGTGCCGCACTTTATCATTTGGTGGAAAAAAAATGGGGCGCGGTGCCCCCCCACAAATTTTTGAGTTTGGGGGGCTGTAGCTCAAAAAAGTCAAATGTAAAGGGGGGTCGTGTTGTACATCAATCGAAAGGTCTTAAAAAAAGGAAGAATTTGGCGCAAACCCGAAGTCCCTACGATGCGTCTATTCAAAATGGCGGTCATTTAACGATTTGGGGGTGGGGGACTGTCCCCCCCCAAAAAAAATCCCTCCATCGAGTGATACACCAATCGAAAAGTCTTGGAAAGAGAAAGAGAATGGCGCAAACCGGACGTCAATACGATGCTTGTATCAAAAATGGCGGCCGGTCAAAGTTTTTTGGCTATAGCCCTGCAGGGTCATAGGCCAAAAAACTTTGACCGGCCGCCATTTTTGATACAAGCATCGTATTGACGTCCGGTTTGCGCCATTCTCTTTCTCTTTCCAAGACCTTTCGATTGGTGTATCACTCGATGGAGGGATTTTATTTGGGGGGGGACAGTCCCCCACCCCCAAATCGTTAAATGACCGCCATTTTGAATAGGCGCATCGTAGGGACTTCGGGTTTGCGCCAAATTCTTCCTTTTTTTAAGACCTTTCGATTGATGTACAACACGACCCCCCTTTACATTTGACTTTTTTGAGCTACAGCCCCCCAAACTCAAAAATTTGTGGGGGGGCACCGCGCCCCATTTTTTTTCCACCAAATGATAAAGTGCGGCACATCATTGAAAAGAAGACGTTCTGAGGATTCAGAAAATTTTTAGTTTTTGAAAAAATATTGATTCAAACCGAAGTTATGGGCCTCTAAAGTATGGGGTAGCTATTTGGCCGCCATTTTGTTTTGAGAGGGGCTACCGAAAATCTGAAAAAACGAAATTGCTCAGTTTTTTGAGCCCTTTTGAATGATGAAATATTTTTTCGGTAAGCCCCTCTCAAAACAAAATGGCGGCCAAATAGCTACCCCATACTTTAGAGGCCCATAACTTCGGTTTGAATCAATATTTTTTCAAAAACTAAAAATTTTCTGAATCCTCAGAACGTCTTCTTTTCAATGATGTGCCGCACTTTATCATTTGGTGGAAAAAAAATGGGGCGCGGTGCCCCCCCACAAATTTTTGAGTTTGGGGGGCTGTAGCTCAAAAAAGTCAAATGTAAAGGGGGGTCGTGTTGTACATCAATCGAAAGGTCTTAAAAAAAGGAAGAATTTGGCGCAAACCCGAAGTCCCTACGATGCGTCTATTCAAAATGGCGGTCATTTAACGATTTGGGGGTGGGGGACTGTCCCCCCCAAATAAAATCCCTCCATCGAGTGATACACCAATCGAAAAGTCTTGGAAAGAGAAAGAGAATGGCGCAAACCGGACGTCAATACGATGCTTGTATCAAAAATGGCGGCCGGTCAAAGTTTTTTGGCTATAGCCCTGCAGGGTCATAGGCCAAAAAACTTTGACCGGCCGCCATTTTTGATACAAGCATCGTATTGACGTCCGGTTTGCGCCATTCTCTTTCTCTTTCCAAGACCTTTCGATTGGTGTATCACTCGATGGAGGGATTTTATTTGGGGGGGACAGTCCCCCACCCCCAAATCGTTAAATGACCGCCATTTTGAATAGGCGCATCGTAGGGACTTCGGGTTTGCGCCAAATTCTTCCTTTTTTTAAGACCTTTCGATTGATGTACAACACGACCCCCCTTTACATTTGACTTTTTTGAGCTACAGCCCCCCAAACTCAAAAATTTGTGGGGGGGCACCGCGCCCCATTTTTTTTCCACCAAATGATAAAGTGCGGCACATCATTGAAAAGAAGACGTTCTGAGGATTCAGAAAATTTTTAGTTTTTGAAAAAATATTGATTCAAACCGAAGTTATGGGCCTCTAAAGTATGGGGTAGCTATTTGGCCGCCATTTTGTTTTGAGAGGGGCTACCGAAAATCTGAAAAAACGAAATTGCTCAGTTTTTTGAGCCCTTTTGAATGATGAAATAAAAAATACCCCCTGCCATTTGAAATATGCGAGATATTGGCAACACGGGGTACATTTTGGGGCCTACGCCCCCCCTCAAGGGGGGTGGGAGCCCCCGACATTTTCTCTGAAGTCGCTTAGGGGTAATAGATTATTCCTGAATTTTTCAGATTTTTACAATCAACCAGGCGCTCACAGCAAAAGTGTGAACTCCTTTCTCGGACACCCTGTATATATGTATGTTGACCCCAAAAATACACTCCATAAGTTTGGCACTCAAGTTTTGAAACACCCTGTTCTTGATATTTTGCTCCCCCCCCCCCCCGCCCCTTCACAAAAGACAACATCTTGACCATGCACATTTTTAAAATCACAGTTTGACTGTAGAGATATTTTCTCTCCCCCCCCCCCCCCCCCCCCTTAACGAAAAAGGGGAGAATGGGTCACCTATCTCTGATATTCGTCGTGCGCGTGCAGAGATTGTTCGGCTTTACGACTGCAATTTTGGCTTTCTTTATAATGCGTTTTTTGGGTTTATTAGTGGATTTTATGACTATTTGATGCCGCCAATGTAATTTTCAGACAATTTTACATCAGAATCAAAACTTTATAGCACTGTAGCAAAAGTTTGCAACAAACCCATTGAAAGCTGAAAAGAGAAAATTATTTGATAAGGCTCGATCTTTTTTACCCACATAAACTATAGACAATAGATATTTCTAAATCCCTCCACCTTTTAAACGGCTTGTTCAGGGATCAAACATGAGGTTGCGTTCTTTTGAAGTCAAAAAGTGTCATATTCGGAAAAGCCGTGATTCTAAATAATAAACAGTTTTTTTTATCTTTTTTTCCGTTTTAGGTGCTGTCAGCACTTGTTGCGATTGTCACGATGTAGATACGTAATATGCATAAATGGAACACTTGCGAATTCATGAAACAATAATCCTTTAATATACAGAACTAACCATTTCAAGTGCCCTTTACACATCAAGCACTCTAGGGGTATAGATTAGTAGGTGTGGAGGTTTAAGAGGTTTGTGGATTTTAATTCCCCCTCTCCCCATTTATTTTCATGAAAAGTATCGAAAGTTTACAGTTAAAACTATGCCATTATTCACTATAACGCATTGTCATATTATTTCTTTTTTTTTTCTGTTGCCGTCGGTCGATATAATTTTTCGTGTTGGAAAAGCAAAGTTCCATATGGACCTATAGTTTCCAAAATTTGAAGAAGCTTCCAGTGAAAAATTTTGTACACGCAACGAACTTTTTAGGATAGGTAAATAAGTTATTCCAGAGTCAATTCCATAGCCGCAGCGAGGAAGCTGTCCAGGGGTGGAAGACACGTGACAGTCCCTCTCACTTTTTAGAGCTATTAATGCGAATTTTACCCCTCTGGCTCCCTGTGTTCTGGATTTTAAACACCTATTTTTCAACAAAACGCCAAAAATGTCCTGAAAAATCCCTTGATTCCATCGACGCTCATTGAGGGGCTTTCAATTTGCCGATCCCCCAGAATTTCAAATGTTTCGATGCAAAGACCTGTTTAGTGTGACGTCATGAAAAAAATTGGTTCCAAACAAAGGCCCCGTCTCACTCGCTCTCGTGGGTTTTCCCATACGAAACACAGTCCAAATTTTCAAATACAAGTGCTAGTAAACAACACGTTCTTTACACGTTGTGTTTATCACACCATTGGGTTCCACGTCCCTTATAAAAATTTCCGATTGTTTCAAAAAATTTTCCGATTGGATATATATTCCCGCGCTTTATTTCCCATAGAAATAATCGAAATTCCATAGAGACAATCGGAATTCGTGTAGATTCAAGCGCGCTGACTACAGCAACGATAGGTCTCATGATTGAAATAAGGCGAAATCATCTATGGTTCTATTCTTACAGTTTCAACAGCCACTTTTTTCTCAGTGATAAAATATGAGCCCGCTATCACAAACTTTTTGAAACATCGCGCATCGATGCACAATCACAGTTATATCGAAGAGAGTCCTATGTTTTGTCCTTGTCACACTCACAGTTTCTTAAGAGCACAAAATTCTAGGATATAGGCTCATCAGCACCATCACGGCATGTGTTGTACCTCGAACAATAGCTTCGATACGAAGAGAAGTTAGAATGATTGAGTGTCATGGCGGTGATACTACCATAAGAGACCGTGAGTAAGACAAGGACAAAACGTAGGACGTCTTTCGGTATAACTGTGATTGTAAATTCGCTTGTGATCTTTTAGGAATTATGTTACAGTGAAAAGATACATTAAGGCAAGTGGAATCTAATGGTGCAATAAAATTTGAGAAAACTGTCGGTTAACTAGCATGAATTCGCGTTCGAAAATTTGGATCTGGTAAATCCACGAGAGTGAGCGAGATAGAGCATTTGTTTGGAATTAATTCTGATCGTGACGTCATCACTAAACAGGTCTACTTAAGGATATGAATGAGCCTCTCTCTTTTCTATACCCCTCCCGCTCTTCATCAATACCTCGTCGCTTCTTATCGATGTACCCTCGTCAAGCAGATTTTGACACTTTTACGATGCGTGTGTGTTACGCTTAATGCACCGTGAAGATATCTTGAGACCGGTGGAGCCCAAAGGCGAGGGGCAAAGAGGGTTTCTGTGAAGGGTGTTTCCACCCCCCTCCTGCCTTGGAATTTTGACTCATAGGTTGGCACAAATGACTTAGGTTGCTGGACCTGTATGGAATTCTCGTTTGAAGGAATTCGACTTTGACGCTTAATAACTTATTGAAATTAACAGGAATACCAAAACTTTTACAATTTTAAGAAAATAGACGCCGAGACCTCCTGGATTGCAGCAATAAATTAACGATTAATGAAACCAGTTTTAAGAAAATGCGTTTTTAATTTTTCAAACCTTTCCCGCCAAGGTTTTGCCATAAGCAAGGCATTGGACTTATATATTAGATATGAAAATGAAAACAAGAAGCGCACCGTATACAGGGTGTTTTTTTTATCTCCCCCCCCCTGGTTTTTTTTCTTGCTAATTGAGATAAAATGTTGCGGTTTGGACTATTCTTCATCATTTTGGCTGAATTTTCTTTTTTTGGGGTCGAAACCCCCCTAGCCCCCCTAGGGAGGTCCCCAGGGGGGCTATCTCAAAAATTTCAAAAGGCAACCCCTATCTTGTGATACATCATTCGAAAGGGCTTAAAATTCTAAGACTTTTGGCGCAAACCGGAAGTTGATATCGTTTTTCGTTTTCGATATATCGAATTTCAAAGTTCGATTTGGACCCATTTTCAAAAAATCATTACTCCACTTTGGAAAGTCGGAATTAAAAAAACTATGGGTCCAAAATACTTTAAAAAGCAAGTACTTTTCAGATAACGAAACGGTTTTGACATAAAATTAGTCCAAATTTGATTTTAGAGCCCCAAATTTTTTTTAAAAATTTTGCCCCCTAAAAGGGGCTATCTTGAAAATTCCCTTCCACGACCCTTATTGAATTATACATCGATCAAAAAAACATAAAAAACTGAACATTTTGGCGCAATCCGGATATCGATATCGTTTTTCGTATTCGAGATATCGAATTTTGAAGATAGGCGACAATTGAATTTTTAATATTTGATATCTCGAATACGAAAAACGATATCGATATCCGGATTGCGCCAAAATGTTCAGTTTTTTATGCTTTTTTGATCGACGTATCATTCAATAAGGGTCGTGGAAGGGAATTTTCAAGATAGCCCCTTTTAGGGGCAAAATTTTTAAAAAAAATTTGGGGCTCTAAAATCAAATTTGGACTAATTTTATGTCAAAACCGTTTCGTTATCTGAAAAGTACTTGCTTTTTAGAGTATTTTGGACCCATAGTTTTTTTAATTCCGACTTTCCAAAGTGGAGTAATGATTTTTTGAAAATGGGTCCAAATCGAACATTGAAATTCGATATATCGAAAACGAAAAACGATATCAACTTCCGGTTTGCGCCAAAAGTCTTAGAATTTTATGCCCTTTCGAACGATGTATCACAAGATAGGGGTTGCCATTTGAAATTTTTGAGATAGCCCCCCTGGGGACCCCCCTAGGGGGGCTAGGGGGGTTTCGACCCAAAAAAAAGAAAATTCAGCCAAAATGATGAAGAATAGTCCAAACCGCAACATTTTATCTCAATTAGCAAGAAAAAAAACCAGGGGGGGGGAGATAAAAAAAACACCCTGTATATACGGCACGCTTAAAACTAAGCCAGGCAGCTAAAGAAATTTGTCTTTATCTTATCTCACCGAACGTGCGTGGCTATGAGCTATGACGTTTTACTGTTACGTCGTGCTTCGATGAATGAAATGAAGTCACTCTCTTCGTTTGTTAGTTCTCTCTCTCTCTCACTCTCTCTCTCTCTCTCTCTCTCTCTCCCTCCTCCATCTCTCTCCCTCTATCTCTCTGTATTTAAATGTAAGAAAGCGTCTTGAGCCCTAAATTTGCCTTCCTTAGTTTTAATTTCTCTCATTTTTGTCTAATGGGGCAGTTGCAAGGGTCTGAAATGTTGTGTTTGTTATAAAAAAAACAAAAAAAAATGATAGTACTTGATGAGCTGAGAACAATGGTGCCTTTGGTTTTTTCCTAAGTGTCCCGGTTTTGGAGTTACACAAGTGTAAAGTTGTAAAAAATCGTGGGCGTAGTGACGTCACTACGCGGAATTCGTATTTATAACAATGTATTTTGGGCCAAACTTCCATCTGCGGAACAATGGGACTTAATTAGAAACCAAAGGCATATTTCTTCTCAGCTCATCAAGTACTTTAATTTTCTTTTTGAAAAACACAACAATTTAGACCCTTTTGCAACTGCCCCATTATTGAATAATAAAAAAAAAAAACTAACAATCATCATCTCTTTTTCTCTCTCTCTTTCTATTTCTCTCTCCCTCCCTCTATATTTTTCTCTCTTCTTCTCTCTGTATCTCCCTCTTCCATCTTAGTCTATCTTCTTCTTTTCTCTCTCTCCCTTCTCCGCATCTATCTCCCTCTATCGTCCTCTCTCTTTCTCTTTCTCTCCCTCCTCTATCCTTCTCTCTCTTTCTCTTTCTCTCCCTCCTCTATCCTTCTCTCTCTTTCTCTTTCTCTCCCTCCTCTATCCTTCTCTCTCTTTCTCTTTCTCTCCCTCCTCTATCCTTCTCTCTCTTTCTCTTTCTCTCCCTCCTCTATCCTTCTCTCTCTTTCTCTTTCTCTCCCTCTTCTATCCTTCTCTCTCTTTCTCTCCCTCCTCTATCCTTCTCTCTCTTCCTCTCCCTCCTCTATCCTTCTCTCTCTTTCTCTTTTTTCCCTCCTCTATCCTTCTCTCTCTTTCTCTTTCTCTCCTTCCTCTATCCTTGTCTTTTTCTCCTCTCCCCCCACTCTGCGCACGTCCTTCCTCCTTTCTTCGCTCTTATAGTTTCCTTTCCTTACACCTTCTCACCCTCTCTTGTTTACATTTGAAGGGAAGAGACAAGAATCAATTACGTTACCTGTCCATCGTGGAGAATACACATCTTATTTACGCTAGGTGTATTGTATCTATTGGAAAGTTGCAAGCTTGATAAAACCACCCAAAACGAAAGAATAAAACTGTTGGAGAGTAAATATCCATTGTTTGTCTGAATATTTGTCAGTGATGCAGCTTCAGTATATTGGGAGTCGAGAATATGTCTGTATACCTATATCGTCTCTAAAACGCGGGTTTCTAGAACACGCAGTTACAAGGACGACATAATATGTTTCTGATACACCCTTCATGATAAAAAAGGGTCTTATAGCAAGCAGTAAGATGTCACTCAGCTTATACACTACCGAATTAGCTCCAATTGTCAGCACCTGAAATAGCTTAGGTTTGAAAAAAATAAAAAGGAACTGTGTCGGTTTACAGTAAGAAATCGTTTGCCCCCTACCCCCCCCCCCACCAGTAATATTTGTTAGTCAAATATCGTATACTCACAAGACAGAGCTGACGTTTTGCGTATATTTACAAGGGGAGGCTCAGAAGTCGCCGCCTCCAATTTTGAAAACGATTGCACGAAAATGTAGCTAAAGTAAAACTATTAGACCCGTGTTTCTCACTTTTTGCCAATGGGCCTTCCTAAAGCGTCAGGAATTTTTGAAAGTTGCCGTAATGCACGTAAAAAAACCCGAGCTGAGAGCGTTCCGAATATTTACGTGAATTTCGGCAACTTTCAAAAAATTCCTGGCGCTTTAGGAAGGCCCATTGGCAAAAAGTGAGAAACACGGGTCTAATAGTTTTACTTTAGCTACATTTTCGTGCAATTGTTTTCAAAATCGGAGGCGGCGACTTCTGAGCCTCCCCTTGTTAGTCGCATTTTTCAATGCACCGATGATTCCACCGGTTGAGATCAGATTACACGCAGTTCAGTGTATTGATGTAATGCACGAAAATATTCTTATCTGTAGTCTTTTCTGAGCCGGTGGAGGCGTCGATGACTTTAAAAAAAAAAACTTGCAGATATTTTAACTAATGAGCGGAGTTTCCACCGATTGAGAAAAGATTACAGACCAGAGTATTTACGTGCATTTCAGTCATACATTGAATTGAACTGTGTAATCTTTGCTCAACCGGTTGAATCATCGATGAAAAAATGCGATTAATTAAACGCAAAACGGCAGCTCTGTCACAATGGTCTTGTCGTATTGAAAGTATGCTTTTTATTCCGTTATTTTAACTAAATTGAAATTGAATTTTTTGTTCCAGGTCTCGCAAAGCTCCTGTCACGAATGTCTTCTCAAAGGTGGACTCACCTTTCATCGGCAGCAAAAGCAGCATCATTGCGCCGCCTCTCGCCTGGTTGTAAAACAACGTAACTTTAAAAGTTTGAACCTCCAGTGAAATCGTATCATCGGGATCCATAAATCGAATCTTTTGCTATAGTTAATCTTTCCTTTCAGGAGGATACCGCAAGCAAATAAGTTATTTAGAAAGGACCAGTAAAAATGAACGAATCTTTGAGTATAGTTAATCTTTCCCTTCAGGAGGATACCACAACCAAATAAGTAGATTCAGAAGGGAGCAGTAAAATTGAACGAATCTTTTGCTATAGTTAATCTTTCCCTTCAGAAGGATAGCGCAAGCAAATAAGTAGATTCAGAAGGGAGCAGTAAAAATGAACGAATCTTTTGCTATAGTTAATCTTTCCCTTCAGAAGGATAGCGCAAGCAAATAAGTAGATTCAGAAGGGAGCAGTAAAAATGAACGAATCTTTGATTATAGTTCCCTTCAGGAGGATACTGTAAGCAAATAAATAGATTCAGAAAATAGCAGTAAAAATGAACGAATCTTTTGCTATAGTTAACGACCCAGGTAGCAACCCCCAACTGGACAAGTTCGGTGATTTTTTCAGTTTTCAATAAATTATTGAATCAATTGTTTTAAATATGAATGGGGATTGAAATGTGAAAACGGGAGGATAAAAAAGTATAACGGAATAACGGGATAACGGAAGGATAACAAGAATGCGACAGTATCTACTCATCAATAGTGTGACGATGTTGACAAAAAATGCGTGACATACCATCAAACAACCTGGAGGTAATTTTATTCCAAACGCGATTTTATCTTCAATTAACATTTCATTGGGAAGAATTCGTGGAATCAACAAATAACAGAATGATTGGCAAACCTATCTGATCCAAAACTTCCGGCAGTTAGAATAGTTGTAGATGTTCCTCTGTTTCATTATGTATCAGTGTTGCCGCATTTTTGGCGGGAAATTAAATGAAAAAAACAGAAACGAAAATAAAAACATTGAGTTGAATAGGGAAATGCTTATAGTTAATAATGGTATGCATTTTTGAGGGAGATTCAGATGATGACAACAAGTGCGTGGTATAGACAAGTTAAATCATCATGATCATAAAATAAATTGAAAAAAAGGGATTTTTCCTTTATTTTCTTTAATTTATTCAACTTTTAATTTTTATTTTTTTAATTTTTTTTTTCTTTTGTTTCAATTTGTATTTTTTAATATTCACTACGCATTGAATAAACATTCTCATTTTGATTACAATACACAAATTATGGACAATTTTGTATACAATTCCAGATAAAGCAAGGGATTATTCCTTTCTTTTCTTTAATTTTTTTTTCTTTTTTTTTTTTTAATTTGTGTTTTAATGTGTATTCTTTAATATTCACTACGCATTGAATAAACTCTCATTTTGATTACAATACACAAATTATGGACGATTTTGTGTACAATTCAAGTCATTATGAGGATCCTTTTGAGCCACAAAATGAAACCTTGGAACAGCTTTTGAACAGACTCCGAGGCCCGAAGCATTTACCCCTTGAAATAGTCGTCCCAATCACCATCGTCTACGTTTCGATATTCTTGACTGGCGTTGCTGGCAACGTTGCCGTCTGCCTTGTTATAGTGCGAAACTCCTCTATGCACACGGCCACGAACTATTATCTCTTCAATCTGGCCATATCTGATCTCACGCTGCTACTTTTAGGTAAGTGTGGTTTTGCGTTTTAACCTTGCAGTCTCCCCCCCCCCTTCACATGGGTCTGTTGCGTACTTTTGCTACATCAATACCTATAACTCATTGTTTCTAACGTAAAATTCTGTGAAAATAACGATGCGCACATTAAAAACTTTCAAAATCCACTCATTAACTCAGAAAATACCTTCCACTTTAAACAACCCGCGCTACACTAGACACTATATCACCGACTTATAACTACATAGATGGAACCCTCTCGTTTATGTAAACATGAACAGAACTCACAAACATTGGAATGTTTCGTTTAGATGCGTACATTTCTTTTATTATTTTGTAATCTTTGATAAACCAAAAAGACCATTTAGAACGGAATTCCATCATTTTGTAGTTACGATGTTGTTTACTTATGCATGCACGGTGGTTCCGTCTGTGTTGTAGTATACCGTTGCAAATATAGTGTCTAGTGTAGCGCGGGCTGTTTGAAATGGAAGTGATTTAATGAGTGGATTTTGAACGTTTTTAATGTGCGCGTCGTTATTTTCGCCGAATTTTACATAAGAATCAAGGCTCCATAATGTTGTAGAAAAAGTATGCAACAGACCCATTGATCGTATCGCCTTATTACCTTCGTCGTTCTAATCTTGATTATCCGTTTTGCTTTGCGTTTGTGAGCTGTCCAGTGTCCGTGGCTCGCCCCTCACGGACTGGTGGAAGCAACGAGCTATAGTTATGAAGGGATTTGTGGGACGTTATGTTGGGGCAGCTTGGAGGTAGCCATGATCAAAATCTCTCATGGGCGTTTTTCATACCAGCTCGGTTTTTTGCCCCATTTTTTTTTTTTAACCCTTTTAAAATTTTAAAAAAAGAAAAAATTGTGACAAATACCTTTGAAATTGGTTTTAAACGAAAGTGTAAGTGTAATCTATCACAGAAAGGATTTAATTGTTTCTTCTGCATTTAAAAAAAAAACAAAAGTTCTGGCTCTACCGAATACATTATTCGGGAAGCTAAAGGGAGGCTACCCGAAGAAAAGTTCGTGACTAGCGGGCTTTCCGTCGGTAGTAGCGAGCCACGTGCTTTAGCAGTCCCGAACTGTTGCTTCAGCATTGCGATGTAGGCGGGCAACACGTGCAATGACATAAAATCACAGGACCTGTCGCCATCTTTTTCTGTTAATATCAGAGTAGAACGGGTTCACTCTTGAAATCAATTTACTCTGAGAATTTGTCATCGGCGATCTCTGAATGAACGCTACTATACAATTAGGAGTATATTCACAGAGTTTGCTCACTTAACTCAGCGCTTTTTAAAGGGTGTGCGCCTGGGGCGCTTTCCCTATGTGTATACGCAGCAATCAGCCCATGACTTCCACAAGCACTGAGAAGCGCAGATGTAACGCACGGGACTCCGGAATGATACACCCCCGGACCGATCCCGGGTTGCGGCACGTTCTTTTTTCACTCTTCTTCATTAACATTCCCGAAGCACGTGCTCATTTTCTACCGAACTTTGCTCCGCGAAGCTATCTGAATCAGCCGTGTGCTTCGGCTCACCGGAGCTTTAGGGTACTACCGGAGCACAGTTTTTTTAGTGGGGGAAGGTTTTGCTCGAAAAAAAAAATAAAAAAAAAAAAAACTGACGCATAACAAAATCTACAAAATGTTCTCACCTGGAAAATTTTATTTATAGTTATCAAAGTGGCGGTAGCCGCCCAGGCCAAGTCAGAAAACGCAACCTGGGAGAGCACCGTGAACACTTATTATACACGCATCAGCTCATTTCATGGCATTTCATGGAAATTCGGCCGGTCTGTCACGGTTTCCGAGTAAACCGTAGAACAAAACCCTCAAGTGTTGTATATATTCGGAATCCGCATGTCATGAAGCAGTGCGTGTACGAAGGAATTTTCTTATTAGTTAGATTTGGAAGAAAAATCGTCCAAAAACCCTTATTTATTAGGGTAAATCGCTCCAGAATGGCATCTCGCGGTACTCCACATTCTGACATCAATATCCAGGCAACTACTGCACGAAACATTAAATGCTTGGTACCAAAAGAACCGGCTTGTCGTCAGGATGCTCGCTTTTGAAGGAAAATCTATTTCGATAAGTATTAAGGGAGATAAAACGAAATAACCGTCGAAATTTGCTGTTTTTAAGACCATTCTTTAGCCAAGGCTACAGCAATGACCATGGCTTGTAATTAAGAATCGTTGGTACGGATGCAATCCTTGAAATTCAAGGAACGTGCTTTTGCCAAGTAGGCTCGATTTCATTGCCAAATAAGAAAGTTATCGGTAAAAAACGAATGTCAGGTTGAGAAAAAGCCAGATCGCAAATTTCAAAGATGGCGGGTAGGACTTGGTTTGTTGTTTGCAAGTAGCAACGATTGTTAGGTAAAGTTAGGTTATGTACTTTCTTATTGCAGCTTGCAGCTCTCATCCTCTCAAACTCGAAATCATCATTTATGTCGGGCATGTCTCACAGATGTTAAGTCTATTTCTGTTCTTCCATTCTTTCGAAGCAAATAAACGTTAAATTTCCCACTCTTGTTTTGATTCGCCGAAACATTGCTGAAGTCTATTGACTGAGTGTATGTTTTTGATCTTCTGACTAGTCACCCTCTCTTCGAACGAAACCTGTCGGTTAGCGGAGACCAAAATTTTCCTTTTCAGAGTTATACTCCTCTCTGGGTAACTTCAATCCATCCTCGTTTTGCCTTGTGAGAGTTAGAAACAGATTGTTCCAGAAAATAAAATGTCTGATTGATCGTTTACATTTTCCGCTCACTCCGGCTACGACAATTAATACTTAGGTATTTTTAATTTTATTATTGATTGACAGTCTCACCTCTTGCCTTATGAATTATAGAGTACCCATTGCAGTTTTATCACTCATAAAAGTGTCGAAGGAGTCATTAAACTTAAAGCACAGCGAGACATAGGTACCAAGGTAGTTGACGGGTCATAACTACGTAGGCCAAGTGTGAAATGCTTTCAACGTGTTATTCTTTGAATGACATCCTGCTAGATATTTTTGGATACTTTTTGGGGGACTGTTTATTATTTATTGTGTCTTTCTAGTCCAAGCGCTTATCAATTTTAAACTATTCATTGTATTACATCCGTGAGCAATTTGCTTCAAGCTTATGCTACTTCAGAGAAAACGCAAGTAAGTTAAAAAATTTCATTCGCCGTGACATAATCCCTCAGCAGGCTGATTATAAATGCTTGTATCGTAACGCCATTGAGTCGATGATCAATCAAGTACGTGTTATCTCATGGGTGGTATCATTCCGATAGGTTTAATCCGTATAGAAACCATCCCACCTCTGCGGAAATTCTCGGATAGCTCAGGAGTCATTGGTGAATTTCTGCAGAGATGGAAGGGTTTCAATCGAGATGGAAGGGTTTCTATCGGAATGAAACCTAACGCAATAACACCACCCAGAAGATTAACATGTATGTGATCATTGACTGAATAGCATTACTATACAATTGTTTATAATCAGCCCGCTGAAAAGTAATCAGCCCCCAGAGACGGTAAACAAAGTTTGTCGCAAGTAAGTTTTTTTAAAAAAATAACACGTGTTAATTTGATAGTTACCAGGAAACCTGCTTTTCAGTTCATCAGTTAGTTTGTAAATTGATAATCACTTGTAATCAATTGTAAGATTCCTCTAAAGTCTCACTCAGTGGAATCATTTGATGCTGAAAGCTCTGGAGCCTTAGCCACCGCTGTAAGAACTAGGGAAAACAACTCCACAGGCAATCTGCAGGCAGCAAGTATTTCTAGCATCCTCTGTGGCTCTCACCCTAGGTTAACTTTTAAGTATTTAAGTGCAACTCGCACATAAGTATAATTTGGTCTGCCTAAGTAAGTCCAGAGACTGAGTTCATTTGGTGCATATTTACCAGACACAAAAGTTTTAACTTTGGAGACATGTTGGAAATTCTCAGGGAGTCAAAGCAACATTATGCGCTTCTTTTGTATTCTTAGAGGTCAAAATATTTGCGTTAGCTAGTACGCCTTGTCAATCACCCTACTTACCAAAGATTGGTATTTGAAACAGAAATTTTTGTTACATCTGAGGCATTTTCCTCAAACTGCAAGTTAATTAACTTATGAGTTTATTTTATTTAATTGCAAGTGGTGATTTCCACCCTTAAATAAGTAGAGGCAGTGTGGTTGTCTGCAATCTGGCAACGTTGCGTTTTATCCATTCAGATGTATTGAAGAGGTTGAACTATAGGACTTGCATGGTGCACTCTCTCTAAGTGATATTTTGCATGGATTTAAATGAATGAAATGCAGCATTGCTAGATACCTACCACGCGACGCCACTGAGTAGAGGTATTTTCAAATTGTTTGGCGTTTGACAACTCTTAGGCGTTATGCGCAGACATTTGCTTACACTCGGAGAAATGTTCAACGCAAAGTAATTTATATGTCCACAAACAATAATATTTACCTATACCTAGATTATAAGACTGTTTGCCAGGCACTCCCCCCTCAGCATTTGTTTGTCAATCCTTATTGTTCTAAGAGGGTAAGACAAATGACCAAGCTATTTATTGGTCGTCTTATTCTTCCCATTGAATCAGCATAGAGAGAGGCAGAGAGGTTGAACCTTTGCTGTCCATGAAACTCAGGTAAGTAGGTACATCAAATCTTACGTCTAAAGGGGTGTACATCCATAAGATTTCATTGTTAGAGTTTGGTCCACTCTACCTGGTGCTTGGGCAGAGAGTTATGAAGAGTCTCTGACCTGACTTCAAGGTCTCCACCTGTTGGGTATTTTTTAGTGCAGCTCACTCAACAATTATTGTTGGGTCTCCAAGGTCCCCAAATTTAAAATGTAAGAACGCCAAGTCTGGGTTTCTTTTCTACTTAAAACCAGACATAAATTATTTGCTGCATCCAAATTTGCATACCAACTCCAATGAAGGCTTCACTAAAATCCGTCCTCAACAAAACTCCTTAGAGTCATGCAATGTGAGAAACAGCAAGTTAAAAAGGAAAACCTTAGGTCAATGAAAAGAATATTTGGGAAAAAAAATTTTCAAAAAGAAAAAAAAAATAAAAGGGAAAGAAGACTTGGGCCCGTGACTTTTCACGGAAAAGTAGAGGAGTTCAGGAGAGTTGAATTGGTGAATCGATGCATTTGAGTGTGAAGTAACTGTGAACTGGGTTACGGGCCCAAGTCTTCTTTCCCTTTCTTTTTTTTCTTTTTTTTTAAATTTCTTTCCAACTATTCTTTTCATTTACCTAAGGTTTTCCTGTGGTTTACCTAAGGTATTCCTAAAGCCAGCCTCTCCCGTATAATTGAGAGTTAATATTTGTATGGGCGGCTGTCTCCACTGACTATGTAGATCAGAGGCAGGGCCTTAAGTTGACTCCACGATTAAACTTTGGGTTTCTGGATAATTATGTTGCCGAAAACAAACTTTGAGACCTGTGATCTCGGCTAACAAGAGGCTCGCTCAGGTGCAAATACTGTCAGGTCTCTTTTCTACATTTATGGCTATAGGGGATTCTGATCAAATCGACACTTGTCTACTTCAGGTTAAAATAGGTCAAAAATTATTTAAATTTGAACACTTATGCTAGACCTAGATACTTTAGAAGCAGTATCATGGTTCTCAAATCATTGTTGTAATCAGCATTATTACAAGTGGTGATAGCCGCCCTGGCCAAGTAAGAAAATGCAACCTAGAGGGGATTGTATGTTACCCTTAAAAATTTAAAATTATGCAATACCAGATGCAGGGTGGAAATCTTCTAGATTTTTTCATGAATTGACTTATTACTAGAGCTAAGCAAAGCTTTTTTTCTTGCTTGAAAAAAAAACTCATTGGAAGTAGGCAAGGGAAAGGGGAGAAATTACATAATTCCAAAGCAAAAAATTTATGGGAAAAAAAAAAAGAAAAAAAAGGTTTCTAAAATATTTCTACCAAAAAGGGGAAAAAATTGCGTTCTAATCAAACGCTCATCTAAAACAAGCAGGTATGTTACTTTAACCTTCCCATCTCTGCGGAAAATCTTCGATAGCTCAGAAGTCATTGTCGAAATTCTGCAGGGATGGGAGGATTTCTATCGGAAGGAAACCTATCGTAATGACACCACCCATAAGAATAAAACATAGGTATTCAATCATCGACTCGATGGAATTTCGATAAAAATTTTTCATAACAGCCTCCTGGAAAGTAATCAGACCCCAGAGACGTAAACAAGGTTAATTGCAACCAAATTTTTTTTTTTTTTTTTTTTTTTAAATTTAAAATATATATTAATTTGATAGTTTCGGAAAAGTCTGCCTTTCAGTTCATTAGTTAGTTTGTAAATTGATTAATCACTTGTAATCGATTGTAAACTCCTTTTAAAATCTCACTCAGAATCATTTGATGCTTAAAGCTCTGGAGAGCCTTAGTCGCCACCGTAAAACTTGGGAAAACAACTCCACGGGGGATCCTCAGGCAGCAAGTATTGCTCGCATCCTCTGTGACTCTCACCCTAGGCAGACTTTTAAATATTTGAGTGCAACTCGCACTTTTTGGTCTGCCTCAGTAAGTCCAGAGACTGAGTTTATGTGTGTGTGTACTACCAAACACAAAAGTTTTGACTTTTGAGATACATTGCGTATTCTTGTGGATCAAAGCAATGTTATGCGCTACGCGTGCATCCTTAGCAGTAAAACATTTGCATTTGCTAGTACATCTTGTTAATCACCCTGCTTACCTAAGACTGGTAAATGAAGCAGAAACTTTCGTTATAATATTAGTTATTCTCCTCAATCTGCAAGTTAATAACTTATGAGTTAATTTCATTTAATTCCAAGTGGTGATTTCCACCCTAAAATAAAAGAGGCAGTGTGGTTGTCTGCAATCTGGCAAGCTGCATTTTGTCCATTTAGATAAGTGAAATTTTGCATGGATTTAAATGAATGAAATACAGCATTGCTAGATTTCATGCGACCATACTAAGTAGAGGTCTTTTCAAATTATTTGGCGTCTGATAGCGCTCAGGGTTTTTTGCGCAGACACGCGCTTTACTTCTACTGCGCTTAAGCATTAAGACATGTTCAACGGTCTATCAACAAGCACAGCACAACACAAGATGGCACAAGATGCAAAACTCTCACAAGAAAAAAAGGATGAATTTAAATCCCTGGTGAAGGTAAAAAAGGTTTAAAGGTTTAAAATGAGTGGGTATCCATTGACCAACAACTTTCATCTGAGAGGATGACATATCATAAGATATAAAACTTAGATATAAAACTTAAACTATCCATCCATGGATTTCAGCAATTCAAAACAAGAGTGAACTCAAAAGTTTGTTAGCTTAGAAGTAACGCTTTGAATGAACAGCAAAACTGAAATAAACAAAATTTTGAGCTGTCAGAGCATATGAAGTAAGTGCAAACGCAATGAATAACTATGTAAGGAATAAAAAGCGTTTGTAATGAAACCATAGAGCTAGGTAGATAGACATCACCGGTAAAAAAAATTTTTGAATCTGTTTTGTTAGGGGTTTTTTTTTCCTTTTTTCCTCCCATCCTGAAGAAATTCATTGATTTGCATAGTAAGAAGGTTTTTCACCAGCAGTTTTTTTAGTTCTCGGTTATTTGCATCATTCGAGAAAGACAGAGTCATTACTCATGAGTCCACCAATCATTCCTCTTATATCAAAGTGTAAAGTCAATTGCAATGTTCTATAAAACCTCCAGATCAATTTTAAAATAAAAAAAAAATCAACTGCTCGAAATTTTTAAAGACTACCTATTTTTTAATCCAATGAACGTTGTAATTTCCTAAACTTTTCTTGGAAGCTGTTTCTCTTAATTCCAGGGTTGAGAAAGAAAATAACTGAATGAAAAAAAAAATTCAATGCCATATTGAAATAAAATGAAAAATTAATTTGAAGAAAAATTTTTTAGTCACATTTTTAAAGAATTCTGTATTTAAGTTTAGTTGAAGTTTATTTCCATGTCAGTAATGTCAGTATGAATACCAAATGCTGTACATTAGAATTAAAAAAATGTTTAAAAGCTGGTATTTTGACGGTGGAATAACATTCAATCTTTTGAGACCAAATAAATTATGAGCTTTAATGCTACCTAAGAATACAGTCAGGCAAAGGTGAAGTCAGAAACATCATTCATTCTTCTGTGTGCCTTATGAAAGGATATCATATCACTGCTTTTTTAATTCACCTTATGGTTTTGGTTTTTTTTTTTTTTCCCCCCAAAAATAAATTTCTTGGGTGCATAATGCTGATGGAATTCGATGAAAGCTTATACCATCTAAATGAATGGGAAAATGCATAAGACAGATTTTCCTGATTCTCAGCCAGCTAAATATTCTTCAAACCATCCCTATGATTAAAAGCAGTTTTTATCTTCAAAACTTTTGATATTTTCTCCAAAAGACTTTTCGCCCAAAAGCTCAGAGTTAGTAGTCGGCCAAGTCAGAAAACTAAAAGTTCTGATTTTGCTCCCAAAGAAGCTGATATCCGAACGCCAAGTCAAGATATTTTTTTTTCCTCCTCTCTTTCTCTCTCTCTCTCCTCTCTCTCTCTCTCTCTCTCTCTCTCTCTCTCTCTCTCTCTCTCTCTCTCTCTCTCTCTCTCTCTCTCTCTCTCTCTCTCTCTTTCTCTCTTTCTCTTTCTTTCTTTTCCTTTTTTCCCCAGGGAAATGTTGAACCTAAAAAATCTGTTTCGGCGTTCAAAGATAGTGAAATCATAGAACGCCAAGTCCGGGATTTCTTTTTTTTACTTAAAAATAGCCACTTTTACTTTAATGCATCCGAAATTGCATACCCGCTCCAATGAAGGCGCCACTAACATCCGTCCTCATCAAAACTCCTTGGAGTTATGCAATGTGGGGGACGAGAAAAAAATAGTTGGAAAAGAAATTTCAAAAAAAAGAAAAAATGAAAAAAAAGAAAAAGGGAAAAAAACTTGAGCCGTGACCCAAATTTCTTACATCAAAAGCATCGATTTATAAATTTAACTGTATTGAATACCTCTTAATTTTTTAAAACCAAAAAAAGTCACGGCTCAAGTCTTTTTTCTCTTTCTTTTTTTTCATTTTTTTTTTTTTTGAAATTTTTTTTCCAACTATTTTTTTCTGTCCCCACATTGCATAACTCCAAGGAGTTTTGATGAGGACGGATGTTAGTGGCGCCTTCATTGGAGCGGGTATGCAATTTCGGATGCATTAAAGTAAAAGTGGCTAGTTTTAAGTAAAAAAAAGAAATCCCGGACTTGGCGTTCTATGATTTCACTATCTTTGAACGCCGAAACAGATCTTTTAGCGTTCTAACAGTTCCTGTAATGGAGAAAGAGAGAAAGAGAAAGAGAGAAAGAGAGAGAAGAGAGAGAGAGAGAGAGAGAGAGAGAGAGAGAGAGAGAGAGAGAGAGAGAGAGAGAGAGAGAGAGAGAGAGAGAGAGAGAGAGAGAGAAAGAGAGAGAGGAAGAAATATCTTGACTTGGCGTTCGGATATCAGCTTCTTTGGGAGCAAAATCAGAACGTTTAGTTTTCTGACTTGGCCGACTACTAACTCTGAGCTTTTGGGCGAAAAGTCTTTTGGAGAAAATATTAATAAACGTCAATTTGATGAGACATTTTCTTTACGATATTTTGCCATTTTTTTGGATGATATCATACCAAAGTACGTCGTTTGACGTGAACGCTACTATCCATTTGCAAACATCAGCGAGGCGCAGCAGCTCAGCAAACAATGCTCAAGTCACTGAAATAAGCTTCGCAATTGGAGAAATGATTAAAGTTGTAGTCTTTAATTAAAATCGCGTCGAGTTTTTTCATTTAATTTCAAAGAATAACTTAATCTTAACCATTAATAATCCAGAATTAATAAAATGGAACTTAATAGTAATTGCTTTTGACATTCTTAACGAGTCACGGCGCACAGTGTTTCCTCGGCGGAAAAAACCCCTTTTTAACGACCTCTTCAAAACTACCCAAAACTTCACAAAATCCATTCCTGAGGGTCCAAACTAATAGACTTGCACGCTTTTTTTTACAATTTTTATATTTCTTTTGGTAGAAAAGCAAGGTTGTTTCGGCGGAAGTCAGAATTTCTGTTTTTTCGCTAAAAACTGGAGTAATATCGAAACCTCTGTAAAGAAGCTCTTTTAGGGTTTTTCATTGAACATTTTCGCTCAATGGGTGTGTAATAGTCTACAATTTGACATTCTACCCTTAATATGGGCTAAATTTTATTTTTTCATATCCAAAGGAATGGATTGAAATAGAATATGCTTAGAAAATGACGTTTTCACCCGAATATGGACCTACAACTGAAGCGTCAACGAGCGTCACGGGTCTGTTGACATTTTTCGCAAGCTGTATACATGTACTAACAACCCTGAAAATTTGGTCACCGTCGGTTACCGTCTGCAAAAGTTACAGCGAGTTGAATATTATGAAAATAGAATGCTACGGGTACAGTGCAGTGGATCCGCGGCGGCTAGGCGCGCGAGAGACAGTTAGGACACGTTGCAACATGGCTCGCAGGCTCAGCGACGTTATACAGCTCATTCTCATTCTCATTACGCTGCACTCGCTGGAGGTGACAACACTGCTTGCGCTGCCGTTCGCCCGCAATCTGTTTCCTGTCTCACTCTTTCGATCTCTCTTCCCCAGGAATTGGTGAAACGATGAATTCTACGACTTTTCCATTGAAAGAAAATATAAGCACGAGAAACTAGTGGGGGGGGGGGGGGGGGGGGTTGATCCCCCTGACGTTCCAAAGGGTTGGTGACAGGTGTACCAGGTAATTTTATGGTATTAGTAAGACCTTTCGTTCACGTTTTTAAGCAGTTTTATTCAAATCTAAAGCGAAATCTAGGTCCGATGAGGTTTTTTCCCATTCTCCATTAGAGGGGAAACACTGTGCGGCGTCGCACTCTGACTTGATGTGGGTATTAAAGCTGGACAAAACTCACACCAAAACTGCCGATTTGTGGTCAGATTTTTCAATGAATGGGTCCGTTGAACACTTTGGCTAAAGCGTTTTAAGTATCAATTTACATGTATAAAGCTGTATAAATGACAACGGCAGCATCAAAAAACACCAAAAATCATTAATAAACTCGCAAATTCCAAAAAACTCTAGACACTATTCACCCGTGTATCTTTCCAACAAGTGCATGTTATTTCGCCGGGTTAGCGCGGCACATTCAAATAATCATGACCGACTGTCATCACAGCTGACTTCATGAACAAATAAACAGTAAATACTAACAGCGTCTGTTCGAATTCTTACCTTTCAATATCCTCAATTCCTCACAATATGTTGTGAAAGGTAAGTACATAGACCTTGAAATGAAACAATAACACACAGGAGCTCCTAAAGTTGATGATTGAAGTTGGGATCATATTTGGAACTCCTGTCATTTTTCGACACAAATATCGGTTTTCGTACCTTTCACAAACTGTATGTATAGTGAAGCATTGAGGATATTGAGACACAAGAATTCTAACAGATTCTGTCGGTGTTTACTGTTTTTAAGTAGATTCCAGGAATCTACTTATTGCAGAGGGTGCGATGTTGGATTTTTCGGGAAATTTTATCAAATGAGCACGTTTCATGCTCCCCTGAGTGAGAAAATACCACTCGTTGAAAATTTTATATATATATATATATATATATTTTAAATTAAGTTGAGATATGGCACTATATAAACATAATAATAAGTCAACAAAATAAGTGGTAAGTGCCTGAATATTTTTTTAAATAATTTTTCTGGATTTTATTCAAAGAACAATAAGGCAAGAAAAATTACAATTTTAGATTTTAAGAAACAAACGTTTCGGCTGCAAAACACTAGCCATCTTCAGTGTAAAATTTAAATACATTAAAAATAAAAAACAACCAAAATAAAGGAACCACAAACGGTTACATGATGAAAATAGTGAAGAAAGAAAGAGCAGAAAGAAAACAAAGAGACGCAGACGCAGTCTACCCTGGACAAAAGAGCACTGAAGATCACAAACAAATCAAACACGGAAAAGTAGGAAAAAACACAGTTGCCACATTGCCGCATGAATCATAAAAAAAAAAAAAAAAAAAAAAAAAAAAAAAAAAAAAAAAAAATACAAATTTTGATTATATATATATTTCTGTTCGCCCGCCCTTTATTCCTTTTTTATGAAAAATACTTCTTCAATCAAAAATCAATTTTTATTCCTTTTTTAGTCGTGAAAAATAAAAAATACCGCTAACTTTAGTTAATTTTCTTGATTTTTTAACTTCAACAGTTTTATCTCATTCCGTTCACTTGGACCCGCTCTAGATTTGGACTTTAAAGATAGATAATTTAATGCCTTCAAACAATTTCTTTCCCAAATGGAGTGGTTGCACACTTTTGCTGTAAGCAATTTAACTATCAATTCTCGTGTAAAAACCTCCAAAAATAACTGTGGTAGCACTAAAAACATCTGAAATCCACTCCTAAACTCATTAAACAATTTCGTTTGCGCGAGCGTCATGGTGGCTGAGCTCAGTAATAATAGGAGATTCTCATCTAAAAAATACTGTAACTCCATCAAGAAGTGACCAATGAGAGACGACTTACACTTGACACCGGTGTCACTAGATGTCACGGTGCCATTCATCGGATATGGGTCACTACTCTTGATGACTAATTACTCTGTGAATCATACTTGTCAGCATAGACAGAGAAACGAAATTAAGATAGGAACCTTCCAATATTACTGCCCTATACCAACCATTACACTCGCGCAAATAAAGGCGTTAACTGAGTTTAGGAGTGGATTTTGGAAGTTTTCAGTGCTGCCATCGTTATTTCTGGAGGTTTCTACACCATAAGCGACTATTAAATCGCTGATAGCAATAGCCCCATTGCAAAAAAGTGTGCAAAATATCTTTTGTAAGGTTTTCGTCTGTATTTTTAGCATACGGGGAAGTCACGTGACTTTCGCTTTTTCGTTGATTATTTTCTAATACATGCATTCAAATGTGGGAAAAGAGAGAAGGGTGATTTCTTGGATCCGCTATAATAGCCATCTGAACAGTAGCGCACCGAGAGTTTCTTCATCTCTCTCTTTTCTCCATTAAGGAACGTATGTTAGACAAGGATGGACAAGGGGATAAAACCCCCTCCTTCTGTCCTTTTCCTACTCATACATTCAAACGCGAAAATGAGAGAGATGGAAGATATCCTGGTTGCGCCAGTGCATCTGAATCATGGTGTACCGGCAGATTTTTCTTTGGTTTCAGTTTCTTAGACGAAAAAATATGGTTCTGATCAGACCAACTCAGTTATACAGCCGCACAGACTTTAAATGCTCCACCTTACATAGAAACCTCAACCACTGTGGATAGAAACCCAGGAAAAGATGAAATCGACTCGACAAGAAATATTACCTGCATTATTGTGCCTTAATTCCAGAGCTGCCGTTTTGCGTGAAAGGGCATTTTCAAATTCACCAATGATTCCACCGGTTGAGAAAAGAACACACGATTCGATTCAGCATATGGCTTTAATGCACGAAAATACTCGCATCTGTAATATTTTCTCAATCGCGTGCCCTGGAGTCCTTAATTATTTAAAAAAAAAAAAAAAAAAAAAAAAAAAAAAAAAAAAAAAAAAAAACAACAACAACAACAACAACACTTGCGGATGTTTTAATAAATTAACGGCGTGTCCACCGATTGAGAAAATATCCCTGATCAGAGAATTTCGTGCAGTTCAGTCATACACTCAACTGAACACCGTGTAATCTTTTTTCAACCGGTGAAATCATCGGTGTGTTGAAAAATGTCATAAATTATACTCGAAACGACAACTCTGCTTAGTTCACGAAGGCGTCGTCGTTAAAAGTTACGACGGCTGCGTTGAAAAGAATCAATGACTACTGTTCTGTTCTGAGAAGAGAAACTACTCCTTGGGAAAATCTCACATCCAATCTAAGTGACGAGGAAGAAAAGTATTTATCTCCAGCAGATTCTTTGTGTAATTGTGTGTGTGCGCTTATCTTTCGATGTTGGAAGGCTTCTCGCTCTAACCTGTCAATATGCAACCCTCGGCCGCGTCTCGGAGAAATCAAGAAGGAAATTGCAGCCGAGTGTACAGGGAGTACCAGACCACCCTGATAGGGCATCTTTCTCGAAAACTACTGAAACAAGAGTCAGATAGAAAATTTACCGCAAATTTTCCGAGTTTGGTATTTTCCAAAGCCCCCGGAAGCCCCTCGGGTATTTTTTTTTGGGGGGGGGGACCTCAAACACATTTTTTAAGTTTTCTCGAAAAACTATCCGTTAAATGTATCAAAAAAGTTCATATTCGTAAATCATATTCGTTTTCGCTTTATTAATTTTTTCCAGAAACCCCACATTTTTTGAATCATGGGGAGGCTTTTTGGAATAAGTATACAGAAGAAAAAATGTCGCCAATGGGGCTCTTGCAAACTTTCGCTACAGAGGATTGAAAAGTTGATTTTTGCTTAAAAACCAGTCAAAATGTTGATGAGTATACACTGAAAAAATCACGAAATTCACTCTCAGAATCGGGCTTAATGGCGGAGAGACGCAAGTATCATGGGAGATTCGTATCTAACTTGAGACGTATCTCTGTGTTTCCGCAGAGAAAGTGACATAATAGACAGGAATCTCCCATGATGCCTGCGTTGAACCGCCATTACGATCTTGCCGTCATGTGAGTTTACTGACTTTGAGACTTTCTTATTGTGATTTTCGTGAGTTCTGCTGATCTTAACAACAGATTGCTTTATTTATTTGCTTATAGCAAAAGTTTGCAAGAGCCGCATTGCCTTCAACTTACGAATATGGCATTTTTTGATACATGTACTGGAGAATTTTTCGAGAAAACTTGAAAAATGTGTTTGACCCCCCCCTCCCCCCCTCCCCCACAAAAAAACCTTCAGGGGCTATGGGGGGCTTATGAAAATATCAGAAACGGAACATTTTGGGTCAATAACCCATCTGAATTTGTGGTTTCAAATCATTTGGTTCAGTAGTTTTCGAGAAAAATCCCCTATCCGGGTGGTCTGTTACAGTGTACTGTACACCCTGTATACTCTCGTTTTGTTCAACTTAGATTGTTCTCCAGAGAGAGAAAAGAGCACTATAGAGTATCGAAGAAGTGACGCTGAGCGCACTTTGACAAGCCGAACACCATTGGTTCAAGAATTTTACTAACTGTAAGATTCGTAAATTTCGGCTTTAAACTTGGATTTATTGTTATATAAAAAGAACTGCGATTCGGGGAAATTGTGACTATAGCAACCCACTTGGAAATCGAGAAATCAATTCCTCTGAATTTTCCAGTTTGGCATTTTAAGCGTGCCCATGGAACATGGCACGCTTTTTCCCGATCGTTTTGCTGCTAACAATAAAATACAATGTATACAATGTAATAAGGCAGCCTATGCTTTCCACGTGTTTTCCCTATGCTGAGTGGCCTAAAGTTGAAAATCGGCTGTTTTTGAATTTTGTGATTTTTCCTGTCGTGTCTGTTGCTTTTTGAGGATTGCAATGGTAAAATTTATGAAACGTACCTTCTAAAGTTTGCAGAAAAAATATTGGATTCATTTTAATGCTTTAGTTTTTTTATAATTCCAATTAAACAACGGACTCACCACTTTTGAGGGGTAAGTGGAGTGCGGTGAGGTAATTTTTTGCGTTTTATGTTGCCAACTTTGTTGTAATTTTACTCTGCTGTGTTGGTTTTACGATGAATAAATTTTTGTTTGTTTTTATGATAATTTGTTATGTTGGACATTGTTTTTGGGTTATTTTATTACGTTTATTGAATATATAATTGTTTTTAAAAGTACAGTCGGGGTTTTTTCGTACGGGCTGCCGATAACGAGTCGTTGTGTGATGTTTTTTTTTTTTTTATTTATTATTTTTTTGCAGCCGGTGATTTTTTGGCTGCATTGGCTGCACTGCAGCTCACCTGTTCACTAATTTGATAATCTTTCTCTATGAATGTCTAGAGTCAGCTGATTTTTTCGAATAGAAGGCGCGAAATAAAACCGATACAGATCATGTTTTTACTTATAGGATACCTTCTCACAAAAGTAAAGCTTCAAGAAAAACCCCGCTAGACAGCGCGGAATGAAGTAGTCACGTTTCTTTGCCTTTATTTGATCAGCTGATAAATTTTTTTTTTTTTTTTTTTTTTTTTTTTTTTTTTTTTAGCGCAATTTTTAACATTCAATCTTTTATGGATTGAAAATGGATCTCTTTAAAAATAAAAAAATTTAGATCAGTATTCTTTTAATTTTTTAGTTTCGGGAATTGCTACAACTTTAACGCCTGTTCGAAAGTGTAAGCGAAGTTAGGGTTTTTGTATTATTTTTTTAGAGGACGAGACAGGCTAAATTAATGGTATTTGTTTTGATGAAAAGGGGTCCATCCAGCTACCATTAGGAGTGCCCCCCCCTCAAAATGGATGAAACTTTCAGGGATGATAGAGCTAAGCATCATCTTTCAGAATATCTGCAGTTTTTTGAATTTGTCAACTGGAAGCGGGAGTGCAGGGGGTCAAAGTAAAAACCTCCAATGCTCCATAACTTTTGAACGAAAATAGATATTGACGTGAACTTTGCCCCAAAAGATGCGTATTTTAAAGATCTTTCGATTGATGTGCTACAGTGTTTAGTTCAAAAATATTTGACCCTTTTTTTGCATTTTGTTTTACTTTTGAATTTTCCCAAAAATCCGTTTTTTGAGTTTGAAAAATAGGCGCAATGAAGGAATCTGAACGAAAAACTATGGTGGCCATATATGATTTGAAAATTTTTGAAAAACTTATGTCAAAAAAAAATTCAGCGACCCAAAAAACCCGCTTCCACCAAGTTTCAATGAATTTCATCGATTATTGGTGGAGCAAAAAATTTTTTTGTAGAATCGAAAGTCGGAACCCTATTTTTGGCCTAGATTTGAAACTTTGCGCGGTCATAACTCTTGAACGAAATGTTTTTCGGCATCGCGGTTTGCGCCATCTGAAAGCTTATTAAATCCTTTCTTCACAGAAGGTTTTTGTTCAGATTCCTACGTTGCGCCTATTTTTCAAACTTATAAAACGTTTTTTTTTCTCTTCGAGAAAAGTTGAAAAATGTGTTTAAACCCCCCCAGAATACACCCTAAGAGGTTGTCGGAGCTTATAAAAATTTCAGAAATGAAAAATTTGGAGTCAATTTTCTGTCTGATTTTTTTGTTTCAAATCATTTGTTTCAGTAATTTTCGAGAAAAATGCCAGCAACGGATGCTCTGGCTCACTTTGTATAAAAAATGTAGTAGACTTCTTTTATTCTATGCAGGTCCTCTGGTATTCAATCACTGTCCGATGAGTAAAATAATTGAAATCTCATGCGCTGAGTCCAGACTATACTTGCTCTTTTTAAAGAGAATCCAAAAATTAAATATAATCATCAAAGGTACCACTATACGGCCAATTTTTTAAAATAAGCACATGTATGGAGAGGGGGGGGTGGAAGCTTTTATATGCGTAACTTTTTTTGCTTCTCATTGATAGAATGTCATCGAATGAAAGGCTAGAAACTCTGCAACTCTGGTAAGCAACTCTGTTTGCTTGAAGGGACGCATCGCAATGAAGTAGGGGACTACACTAATTATAGTTGTCAAAGTTGATGCATAAATTATTAATACTTCAATTAGTATGTACGTCTGTAAAGTTTTTACTGGATGCTAATCATAGCATTTTTTCCAAGTAGATGATTCAGCCTAATTTTATCTTGAGTATTCACCATAAGGTTTCTCTGCACAGTAAAACCTTTAATGAAAAAATAGCAGGAATTGCTTTTATTGACATTAATTGTAATTGTTTAATTTTCAGATCCAAATCGGCTAATACTGTGTCTAAAAATTTAGATATTGAAAGGAATGACTCTATTTCGTCTCTATCAATATGTAGACATTTATTAATTACCTTCTTTTACCTTTCATCACCATATTCCACCAACAAAACCATGGCCTACCTATCTTTTCTTTCTCATTTTAATAAATTATAAATAGAATCTTTTTCATCCATTCAACGCAGAATCGAATCATTTAAACTTCAAATACTCTATAATCAGTGATATCATAAATTTTTATTATTGAATCATTCATGTTTTTATAAATCTGTTTATTCAATTCGTATGTTAGTTACATACTACAATGTCTCCTTAAGAATTGCTGATGCATTTCAAACAGCTGTAATCCACAAATGAACAAAACACTGAACCAATTGTAATGTGTCACTGCAAAAACAACGACTCAAAAATATTTTTTTTTAAATATACGTCTCAAATGCATATACATTGTCATATTTTCTTAATCAAAGCTCCAACAGCACTTCCTGTACCTTTAATATACAATAAAATTTACAAATCTTCTCCCATGAACTACATTATAATAAATATATTTAAACCATGTATGCGTAAGCCTTTATGCAAACTTATTTCTGCAAAAACCCCGCAGAGCAGAAGACCAAATGAAAAACTTATGCGCAGTTTTTTTGTTTACAATTCACAGGCACGCTTTTCCAATACATGCAATGTATCGGAGCTTCCCTGCTTGTTTATTTTTCTCTTCCTTCACGCGATGTATATGGCAAAGGGGCTGTTGCATACTTTTGCTATAAGCGATTGAATAGTCGATTCTGGTGTAAAAACCTCAAAATATAACGATGGCAGCACTAAAAACTTCCGAAATCTACTCCTAAACTGAATTAACGCTTTTTTTGCGCTAGCGTAATGGTGGCATAGGGTAGTAATAATGGGGTATTTCCATCTGAATTTCGTCACCCCTCTCTCTCTCTCTATGCTGACAAGGATGATTTACAGAGTATTAGTCATTAGAGTAGTGATCCACATCGAATGCATGGTACCGTGACATCTAGTGACAACAACACGCCAACACTTGGGCTTTGGTTTCGGGTACTTCCCTCAGAACTCAATCTTATCAAGGACCCGCACAGGTTACTATGATTTTGATATAAATCAATTTGCTCGGGGAGCTCCGGTGTTGACCGTTTGTGGTTTCCACCGGCTGGCTTTGTTAACGGTCTCGCCTGACCGCGACGCGTCTCCTCGCTCTGCAACACAGAGACTTTGAGGTGTGACGTGGGGGGGTCGATTTGTCTCCGTTTTTTGGGAGATACTATCCGAACAGTTGAACTTTATCCAGTCGCTGGACCGTCCGAGGGACGGGTCAGTTGCTGTTTGGTTTTCCTGCTCATACGAAGGTCTCCAGCCACCAAGAGGCCTTCCTCAATTGACAGGTCCCCTCACTCGTGAAGCTCGGTGGCGGCATAGCCGTCTCCTTATCCCCGAGTGAGAGGGGGCATACCTGTCCCCTGGTATTGCCACTGACTATTACGTCACTTCGCAGTAGGAAGCTCGATCAAGTGATCTACTCAATTTTCTCAGGGTGAGACCGCATGAGTGTCGCGGGGGCAAGAGTAGGGAGGGAAAAAGAAAAAAAAGACAGATAATTAAAGAAGCTCGATCATCTGTAACAAAATAGAAAAAGTAATTAATCTGGGAAAAATATTGTACTGGGATAGCCATGTTTGAGCACTTGCAAATGCGGGAGTCGAGAGTGCAACAGGATATGTGAGTAAGTATAAGATGTTTTTGGTGGGTGTTTTGGTGAGGACGCATGTTAAACGAAGGCTTAACACATTTGCGTCTAAAACTAGGGTTTTTTGCTATATGCGTCCTCCACCCGTTTTTTTTTTTTTTTTTTTTTTTTCGATCTCAATCTTCCTTGTGGAGGGAAAGAGAAGCGAAAGAAAACAAAGAAAAATGTGTGCTCGTGATCCTGAGCAGGGCCTGGAAAGAAAACATGATTAGTGACATAGACTCCGCATTGCAAGGCTAGTGATATTTACACGAATGTTCATGTATTCTTGCTCCCACAATCATTGTCTTGTGCTCGCTTGTACCGTCCTCTCGTCCTCGCTAAAACCGGACATAGTCTCGAGATTTGTTGAGGGGTCGAGTTGGGTTAGTGGCACGTTTGGTGGTTTAAGGGTGGAGTGATGAGCATTGATACCTGAAATATTTACACGTGAGTCCTTGTAAGACTAGCCGATGCGCGTGTCCGACACATGATTTGGCCCTCTCTCTCTCCGATGCGCGTGTCCGACACATGATTTGGCCCTCTCTCTCTCCTTACCCTGAGTCCGGACATAGTCTCGAGACTCATTGACCGGTTTGAGTGGGGGTGTGTTTTCATGTGACAGAGGGCTTTGGCAGCCTCTTATGCCTTATTCCGGGTCCGGACATAGTCTCGAGGCTCGTTTTCGGGCATTAGGAGGACTGCGTTGCTCACTGTGAAGGATGTATGATTGGACACGTGCGTGGCAGGAACTGATCTTTGCTCGTGGTTGGGCTTATATTTACATTTGGCTCTGGTTTCCCCGGCAGGGAATTTAATGCTGAATTTTGGTGCATCATTTGGCACGTGCATTATTATTAGACTATAGCTGTTGTCGTTGTCGGTGGGTTGGTGGTTGGTCAGTTGAGTAGGTAGTTTCGTAAGTTTTAGTTCTGCTTTAATTTATCTCCTTCCTAATCCGCCCACCGTGTAGTACTCACGTAGTATGATCTCCGCTAGTTTGTCTTTCCCCTTGTAGTTCAGATGAAGACCGTGTTGCGTATAGTCCCCTCTGACGAAGGCATTATGCGTGTGTACTATCTTCACCTGTGGGTAGATCCTAAGTTTCCTGTTTATTTTCTGGTTAACTCTCATTATCTTCTCGTTCAGCTGTGGTATGTCGTGTCTTCTGAAAATCAGGAACAGTATGATATTGTTGTTGCGGTTGGTCTGCTTACCTCTCTCCAGGTTCAGGTCACTTACGATCTCGGTTACGCTTTGGGTATCGTCGTGGGTGTTGTTTGTTCCCCCTATGATGACTATGGTTTTACCTTGCTCTACTGTACCTATTTTCCCTGTAACCTGATTGAATGTCTTGCCTGGTTTAATGTCAGTCGAGAGCTCGGAAACGTGTTCTGCGAGTCTCTTGTCGAGTTCCCTGCCGTGGGAGTCCGCAAAGAGTTCCATTGCTGAAAAGACAAAACAAACAATTATGGATTAGTATTAATTTCCTCTCGTGTTTCTTTTTCTTCTAATATTGTGTTCGCGTATTTCGAGAATTGTTTGTATGTGTTTTTGTCCATGATGTTGATGTCTTTTAGCTGGAAATCCCCGGGGAGGTTTAGACTGTCGGCGAAGTTGCGCCGTTGTTCGGCATACTCAGGGCATCTCAAGAGGATATGCTCCGCCGTCTCCATTCCACCGCAGGTGCATACGCCGCTGGCGGTAAGTTATAGCTGAGCCAGTTTGAATTTGAAGTTCCCATGGCCTGTGAGGGCTTGCACCGTGTAGTGGTCTAGTTTATATTTCATCATCGACCATTCCCTCGGGTTCTCGATCATCTGTCTCGTGTGGGCGGCTTGGTTTGAGTTTTTCCATTCTCTTTGCCATTTTTCCCACTTTTCGTCTAAAAGCTCGCTCTTAAGTTGCGCGAGCTCCATTTTGCTGGACTCGCGACTTCTCTTTTCCTCGTGGTGTCTTACTCTGGTGGAGGCCATGACTGCAGCTATTTCTACCTCCATTTCCACAGGCAGCACACCTGCGATTGCTATTAATGCATGGTTGGAGACGGTTCTGTATGCTCGTGTGACCGTGAGCAGTGCCGTCCTCTGCGCGCTGCGGAGTGTGGTTTTCACTTTCTTATTACGAGTGGCATGGTGCCATAGAATGGCTCAGTACGTTTTCGTAGGTAAGAAAAGACCTTTGTATATTATTATGAGCCGGCTCGGTGTGATGCCCCAGTCCCTTCTGCACGATTGCTTAAGGATTGTGAAAACCTCGACGGCTTTTTTAGCAACTTCGGTTGCGTGCAGGTGGTATCCTTCTGATTTGTCGACCGTGACGCCAAGGTATTTATGGGCGTTAAGGATCTCGATCTTGTTGCTCTTCGCTCGGCCGGAACCTTGTCCCTGACCTCTACCACCCGGACGTTGGATGTTATTGATGTCCGAGTAGATGTTGAGGTAGTTCAGGTCCAGCTGGTTGCTGCCCTTGAAGAAGAGCAACTTGGTCTTTTCCTCGGAGAATGCCTGCTTGTATTCGGTGGCCCATTCCTGGACTATTATACACGCGAGTTGTGCTCGTTCCTTAAGTTCTCGTTTATTATTGCCTTCTATCACGATGCAGAGGTCGTCAGCGTACGCTATTACTTTGAATCCGGCGGCTTCGAGCCTTTTTATCAGGTCATTGAAGATAATGTTCCACAATGTTGGTCCTAGAACCGAACCTTGCGGAGCACCTTTCATGACCTTTTTTAGGATGAAAGTTTGCTGTGATTCTATTATTACGCGTCTGTTTGTTAGATAAGATTTTAGAAGTTTATAAACATCGATAGGGCAGTCCATGATTCTGAGTTGTTCTAGAATTTTTGGTGGCCACGCATTGTCGAAGGCACCGCTGATATCGAGGAATAATCCCATCTGATATTTTGCGGTACATCCGCCAACGGTTTCCCTCAATTTGGCAAATGAATTGTCCGTACCTTTGTTCTTTATGAAACCGAATTGGGACTGGGACATGATATTATTATTGGTTGGTGCGCGTGGGTCGGTTAGCTATTATTTTTTTCGAAAATTTTACTGACTACTGGAAGCAGCGTGATGGGTCGGTACGCCTTGACCGATGTAGGGTCTTTTCCTGGTTTCGGTAGTAAAAACCAGTCTGCCCGTTTTCCACGCCTCGGGAAATTCTCCTTTGAGCCGAGCGTCTTCCATGGCTTTGGTGAGTCCTTCCCCCATTTCCCCAGCAGTGTCTTAGTATCTCGACGTCGATATTATGGGGCCCCCGGGGCTTTACCGCGGCGCATTCCGGCGAGGGCTTCGTACTTTTCCCATGTGGTAATGGGGTCGAACGGTGCGGTTATCGGCATCATCAGCTCGGCAAACTCTCGGCATATAGTGTTCTCCTCGGTGTCCCCTGAGGTCATGGGGGGGGGGGACATGCTGTCAGCGAGTTTATTGTGGGTTTCACGGATGTCGGTGGGGTCACCGACTCCTTCGAGCGAACTGATGACGTTCGGTGCGGCGTGTTTATTTTTAGCGATCTTGTAGACGGGCCCCACGGGTCCTTATTACCTATCTCGTTGTTGAATTTTTTCCCACGATTCGAATTTAGCGAAGATGGCTTGATTATACTCGCGGTATTTAATTTTTAGTTCTGCGCGGGCTTGTTTATATTCTCGTTGTCCTGGGGGAAGTTTAGATGCGTGTTTTTGGACGAATCGGCGATATCTATTTATGGCTTTACGTTGTTTCTCGATGTCTTCGCTCCACCGGGCTACGGAGTCTAGTCGGAGGGTCTTACGTTTAAGTGTTTTATCCGCGACTTTAGTTATGGCTTCGGTGATTCTCTCTATTTTAGCGTCGGATTCCCCCCATTCCAAGTGGACATATCCAAGGGGGGGAGTTCTTGCCTAAACCCTTTCCCCACTGAGCTTTCTTGGTGACATATCCCAGCACTACTCTGGCCTTGTCGAGGGCTACTCCTAGCTTGAAGAAGATAGAGTTGTGATCGGTAGTGATGGGTCCAACCGCCACTTTCCAATCCGAGATCAGTTGACGCACCTGCCTCGTGCACAGGGTGACGTCAATGTTATCTCCGAGGATGCGTCCTCTGCCTCTGTAGGTGTAGAGTGTCTGCGGTGTTTTTTGCGACCGAAAGGTTATTGTTGGTTATTGTCTCGACTACGCGTTGTCCTTTCTCGATCGCGGGTCGGTTTTTGGTTACCCTGGAAAACCCACAGCGGGTTTTTAGCGTTGATATCGGAACCTATCATTATTTTGCTGTCCGGGAAGTCGCGTATTATGTCTTGGATTTTCTGGAGGTACCTCTCGATGCCGTCTCTGTACTGGCAGTATATGGATACGATCACATAGGTCGATGTTGAGTCCTTGATCGCTGCCACAGCACAATGAGTATCAGTAAGATGAGCTACCCTCAGAACGTCCAGGTCAGGATTAGTTACTGCGATCGCGGCCCAGGGTTTTCCGGATTGGGATCACAAGAAATTATCCGCGTTGTTTTGCTGAAGCCATACACCTTATTTCGGAGTGTATAGGGTTCCTGCATCACAGTCACGTCTACATTCTCTTTATTATTAGTTACCTGAAGCTCGTGAGATGCCCCCTTGCTTCTCCCGAGATTTTTTGGTGCACGAGAAGGTGTGTCTTCATATTAGTTGACGGTTGTTGCTCGCTTGGTTCCCCCGAAAGACCGGACACACGTTTGACGTTGCTTTATGATTCGTGTCGCGTAAGCCCGCTTTAATACAGTTTATGCATCTGATGCGTGTGTTTGTACAGTCGCTCGAGGTGTGACCGTAGCCGGCGCACTCGGCGCAGACCACGCTCTCCTTACATCGCTTGGCCGTGTGATCGAAGCCTAAGCAGTTGTAACACCTGTTGGACTGGAAATATGGTGTAACGTGTGCGTGGTTCCAGGAACCCATTTTTAGATCGCGTGTGTGAATGAGAGTGTATCGCACTTCTGGAAGAGCTTGCACGACCCACGGGCCCGTGTCGGGGGTCGCTCCCTTCTTCTGTCTGCGCATGCTAATTATTGTTGCCCCGAAATCGTCGAAGGTTTTAAATTGTGTGTTTAGATTATTGTTGTTGTAAATGGTTTTAAGTATGTGGGTTTGGTTCATGGAGTTCGGTATGTTATGGATCTCGAGGGATTTGGCCTGTTGCGTGAAATCCTCGACCATCAAACTGGCGTCGCTTCCAATGCAACTGTCGAGAATGTGCTTTGCATCCAGGTTATTTTCCATGACTATTGTTACGACGTTTTTTTTTTTTTTTATCCGATGAGATTTCGACAATTTTTAGGTTGTGCTCGTCCGGGTTTAGGCTTCGTTTGACTGCTTCGATGATTTGTGTGTAAGTTTTTAGGCCGGAGGGATCTCGTATCTTTAAGGTTGTTTTCGGTTTGCAATTGCGTTTAGCGTTGTGTGTGTTATCGCGATGTGAGTTGTTACCTGCAATGTTGCGTCTTGGATTTTTAGGCGGCTGCTCGGGCCGAAAGAACCTAGGCGGGGGGCAGTGCGGGCCAGTGTTCCGGTGCGGTGAGGCTCGGAGCGTGGGGCCCGGGTGAGAATGTTGGTGTGCGTGGTGATAAAGGTTATGCCTCGGTTGTAGGATTGGCGGGGGCCCTTATTATTGGGCGCTCTGGGCGCAGCTGAACGTGAGCGTAAGGCTGTGGAACGTGATAAGCAGGAGTCGCGTGCTTCGCTGCTTGGCGTGGCTTGTTTGCACTCGGGGTTTTGCTGGGCTTATTTGCAGCCAGAGTGTTGTTGTGTGACCAGGATTGAGTAGGTGGACCATTTCTGGAGGCTTGTTTCGCCGGATGGCTCTGCTTTTGCATGTTAGTGTTGTGATTGTTGTTTTACTCGGGGTTGCTTTGGCTGTCTGGTTTGTTGCAGCTTGTTTCGCTGGGGCCAGTTTCCCTTTGGGTTTTGGGGGCTTGTGGCTTGTTAACGTTCGTTGTTGACGTATGTGGTTTATTGGATTGTGTTTTGGCTACCGGTTTTTGGGGCTTGTTTCGCAGGGGCCTGCTTGTCTTGGTTGCTCGTTTGTGGTTTACTCGCGTTTATTACCTGTGTATTAATTAATTGAGGCGCGGTGGTCTGTTTTTGAGAGGCTTGTTTCGCCGTGACCTGAGCCGCTGTGTTAATTGCCGTTTGTTGTTTGATCGCTTCTTTTTCCCTCGGTGACACTGTTGAGTTTAGCCGCTGGGGTGTTGGTGAAGGTGTTAAATTTTGAGTCTAGTGTCTTTTTTAACTCGTGGAGTATGACTTGCGGTGGAGTGTTGTTAGGATTGTCAGTTTTTGAGCGAGTTGTGTGACTGTTTTGGTTAAATTGGCTAGCGATGCTTCAAGTTTATTTACAGTGTTCGCGTTTATTGCTTGGCTATGTTGAATTTCATCCTCGTAGGCTTTTGTGTTTGCCAGAAGACTGGTTTCAAACGTGGCCTCTATTGACTTTACTAGCTCGATCATTATATTATTTTTTTTTGGAGTTGCTGCGCATGGTGTCCGCTACGTTTTCCATGGCAGTGTTGATGACAGAGTTAAGCTTTCCTCGTGTTGCTAGCTTGTCTTTCATCTCCTGAAGTTCTTGTATTAGGACAGCGTTGGCTTGATTTTTCGCCTCTGTGCGCGTGTGTTCTGCCAAAATCGCCGTACGTAATTTTGCGTAGGTGTCTTCGATTGCTGTCTTCAGTGATGGTGAGTGGCTAATGGCACTGTGTCTTTTTAGGGACGTGAATTCAGCGTAGAGTGTATTGACTAGTGGTTTTGCTGTGTGAGTGGGTGAGGTTTTTTTGGTTGAGACGTTTGAGGCAATGGATGCAGCCGACCGTGACCTGGTAACGTCTCGTAAGGGCCGAACATCCACCAGTGGTGCGATGGCTTGGCCAGGCGACCCAGTCGGAGTGTTCGGACCACTGGAACCGCTATCAAAGTCCTCATATTCTGCATTCTGAGTCCCCGACCTCCCTGTGAATTTGTTGAATAAGTCCATTCTCGGATGGGTGTGTAACTAAGACGCGAATGCTTAGGATTATTTTATATCTAGTAATAAATCTAAGTCTTAACTAGGGTCTCGAGTTTAGGCATTATAAAAGCATTGTTACACACATCCAAACCCTTATCCACTTTCATCCTGGATCCCTTCGGAAGTGCGAACTCAACCTTGCCCGTGGATCTTTTGGTTCTATAAGAATTCAAGAATGAAACCACCAACCAACCCGGGCCCCCCCCATGTATCGGCCGGCCAACGACCGACCGAGATCAGAGAAAGAAAGACATTTTAAATAAAGAAAAAACGAATTATGGAAACAAAGCTATATTCATGGATCACAAAAAAACATGGATGACTACTGGGAACTGGGGAAAATACATTGATAAAAGTAACTTTACGTGAGATTTTGATTCCTTGAGACGAAGCGAAGTCAGCTGCTGCGAACGGAGAGGCGGCGAGAGTAGGACTGTGTCGAGCCTAGAGTTGGCTAATTCTACCCCGCTCGGAACCAGCTGACTTCGGCGTTGCCAATTCGTGACGCGATCTCCACGACCTCCAGCGGAGATCGAGGGGATCGCGGCAGGAACTGGTACACTCCCCACCCTTAAAACAAGACCCCGTCTTGAAAATAAAAGGACATGGTAAACGGGATACACTACAATTAATATCACAATCAAAAAATTACAAAAGATATCACAGCGGTACTATTACTATTAGGAACTTATTACATTTTTTTTTTAAAAAAAGAGGGAAAGTACAAGATTAAAAAAGTCTATTAACAGATAAAATTTAAGTCACGACATCCCTTGTACATGCGCTTAAAATTAAAATTAAAACCTCCCTGTGATCAACATCGGAACAAGTCTAGGGACAAACTTTTAGCAACATGTACATAAACTTGGCATCGGAAACTTTCATAAGCCGCCGAGATCTCTCTCAACGAATCCCTGGCGATGCACCGGAATCGCACATCTCCTACTTAGTTAAAATTCTTCATGAGAAAGAAAAATAAATGAACTGAGAAAGTGAAAAACAATTGGGTCAGCTCTCGCCAACGGCACCGTTTTTGACATCATCCTTGACAAGTTGGATATAAACAATTGGAAAACCCAAAAAAAAAGGTTTTACGATCATACAAATGACGATCAGGTTGAGCGACGGATAACTGAGGCGAGGAAATGTCACTTCTACGATAAATTGGACCATAAGAGTAGGAAAAGGGCAACCATGGAATCACCGCCAAGGGTTCGCTCTGAGAGACTAGACCCAGACGCAACCGGCCCTTCTATGCTACATTTAAAATAAAACTGGATTCTGAAATTCGAGCGCTTCTCCCGCCTTTAAACCTGGGCCGGGTCCTTCACAAACTCCTTCATCACCAAAAATTTCAAACAATAAAAATGAATCCTACATATTGTCAAGACACTTCTGGGAACATCCTAGCTTCTCCCCCCCTTTAAAACCTGGGCCGGGTCCTTCACTAACCCTACCTCATAAACAAATTAAAAATTTATAATTCAAAATACAAAATAACATTCGAGCGCTTCTCCCGCCCTTAAACCTGGGCCGGGTCCTTCACGGACTCCTTGATTATAATTGCCGAATTACAAAAAAAAATAAAAGAATTAAGAAGAATATTTCCCTACTCGTTATGAGCAAAGTTGTTGACAAAATTTGAAATCAATTGACCACAAGAATCCTGGTACAAAAAGGTTTTTAAAAAAAGGGTTCTTACAACATAGAAATCTTAGTCTTGACTTTCCCTGTCAATTTTTTTTTTTTTTTTTTTTTTTTTTTTTTTTTTTTTTTACATTATAAACCCTTTTAAAAACTTTAAACTTCCCTTTTACTTTAAACTTTCCTTAAAACATTGGACCTTTAACTTTTTCCCTTAAACATGCCTTTGGTAACATGGTAGGGGGTATTATAAACAACAAAGCTACAAAGAATGAAAAATAAATAGAATGAAAAATCGACAAAAAGAAATCAACGATGAACTTAACAGAAATTATTAAAGAAAGTACGACTTAAAACTTATACTAACGTGACAGTACTTAAAATTCAAATGACATCGGAAGCACAAGTGACATGGCGGTTGAAACAGATTTTAAAAGTTCTAATACACTGACAAATTATTTTTTGAAATGACCCGAAAAAAATTCCCTCTGGTAATAAAAGTTAAAAACATTTTCTATGGTCGTTTAAACTTACAGCTAATTTTTTTTGTACACATACATCTTTGGTTTTCTTTGAATACATCTAGGTTTCTTTGGTGACAAATTAATGGACATGAACCATGAACAATGAAATTGGGAAAAGGATATCAAAAAAAAAAAACTTAAGCCTGGGGTTTTACAATAATCCTAATCTTACGTACTAAGCGGCCGTACCATACAGAACTAACTTAACTCTAAGATTTGTACTTTATAAGTATTCAAAAAAAGCTCATTCACACACAAAACAAAATCCTTTCCCTAAATCATTAAAATTTGGTTTTTGCCACACGCAAAGGAACATTTAAAACGTTGTTAAGGATGGTGTACAAAAGGTTAGACCGTAAAAGAACAACAAGTGGATAAAATGGGAGTCAAAAGCCACAATTAAAGGGTCGACTAGATAACAAGTTATTTCTTCCATTATTTTAAGTGCGCAGTACATGAATGTCACGTAGTATTTAAACAAATCAACTAAAGATAACAAAAAAAGATACAATTAAAGAGACTAAAACAAATAAGGAACAATAAAATTCACGATACAATGATCAATAATAACAGTAATAACAATACAATAAAATTTGATAAACAATACTTTAATTTAAATTTGCCTTCTTCGGAGGGGGGGGGGGGAAAACGAACATAATTATCCACCCGACCTGACCGCCTCTCAAAAACAAAATAATAATGACGACCTGACTACAAACGATAGTGCCCCTGCTGCAGAAAACTCTCCACACTAAATATTTACTGAATTTAACCACCAGGCGATTGTTACCACGCTCTGCTACCATTTTTGTTACACACATCCAAACCCTTATCCACTTTAATCCTGGATCCCTTCGGAAGTGCGAACTCAACCTTGCCCGTGGATCTTTTGGTTCTATAAGAATTCAAGAATGAAACCACCAACCAACCCGGGACCCCCCCATGGATCAGAGAAAGAAAGACATTTTAAATAAAGAGAAAACGAATTATGGAAACAAAGCTATATTCATGGATCACTAATAAACATGGATGACTACTGGGAACTGGGGAAAATACATTGATAAAAGGAACTTTACGTGAGATTTTGATTCCTTGGGACGAAGCGTAGTCAGCTGCTGCGAACGGAGAGGCTGCGAGAGTAGGACTGTGTCGAGCCTAGAGTTGGCTAATTCTACCCCCTCGGAACCAGCTGACTTCGGCGTTGCCAATTCGTGACGCGATCTCCACGACCTCCAGCGGAGATCGAGGGGATCGCGGCGGGAAACTGGTACAGCATGAAAAGATGTACTTTAAAATTCCGAAATTATTTGGACTTAGGATGCTCTCGCTACAAAACAAGTTTGAGCGAGGCCAAGCCGCAGGAAAAAGAGCAAGCTTGCGCAGCGACGAGCGGCTAAAATTTAATGGGAAAGAAACCATATTTTCGGTTTTTCGGCTCGTTTTTAGAGGGGAAAATATGGCACTTTTTTACTGGGAATGCTCCTTAAGCGAATCTCTAAGGTCTCCAGAGGAAGTCTGGGACAGAATTCAAAAGTATCAGAGAGAAGAGAAGAGTTAGACTTGCATTCTGGAAGAGAAGTGAAAAATTTTTGCTCTCTCGTGGCTGGTGTTCTTAATATTACTCGACAAGGGGGAAAAAACAACAAAAGTAGGCACTAAACTGAGGAAATGACGAAACTATGCGACGCGACACCCCAAAATTTAAAGTCAAACAGAAGCTTATGCTACAAGGAAAAAAGAAAGAGATAAAAAAATAAAAGACAAAAATTTTATTGTGTGGCGATTCAAGAGAAAACGGGATAAAAATCGAGTTTTACCTGTGAAAAGCAAACAGTACGCTGGATCAGACAAGAGTAACTATAAAACTAGAGGGGGGTTGTGAACGAATGTCTATGTATGCGCGATGGGGAAAACAACAACAGAAAATGAAACTCGAAAAATCAGAGAAAATCAGCAAATTCGCGTGGAAAACGGAGAAAAGTCAACTTAAAACACGGAACAAGCAGAAAATCACTGACTTGAGAGAAAAAAGCTCGAGAGGTCTCAGTACGCTGGACTAACACATGGAAGTAGCTCGCAGAGACTCGACATCTAGTGACACCGGTGTCGAATGAAAATCGTCTCTTATAGGTCACTTCTTGATGGAGTCACAGTATTGTGAGATGGAAATCGCCCATTTATCACTGCCTTAAGCCACCATTGTGCTCCCGCAAATAAAAGCGTTTATTGAGTTCTGGGATGGATTTTGGAATTAAGTTTCTAGTGCTGCCATCGTTATTTTTGGAGGTTTTTACACCAGAATCAACTATTAAATTGCTTATAGTAAACGTGTGCAACAGTCCTGTTTGAGAGACTGATTCTTGTTTTAAGTCCTATCCAGGGCTGCCGTTTTGCGTATAATCAATGCTTTTTTTCTATTCATCGATGATTCCACCGGTTGAGAAAAGATTACGCAGTTTAGTTCAGTTCATGGCTGTTATGCATGAAAATACTCTGATCTGTAATCTTTCCTTAATCGGTGGAAACTCCGTTGATTAATTAAAATATCCGCAATTTTTTTAAAGTCATCGACGACTCCACCGGTTGAGAATAGATTACAGATGCGAGTATTTTAGCTTAGTACAGTCATGCACTGAACTGAACTGTGTAAGTTTTTCTCAACCAGTGGAATCATCGGTGAATTGAAAAATAGCATTGATTATACACAAAACGGCAGCCCTGGACCTATCCCAAAGCGAGGCAGCATGGGCATTGGGCAATCTAATTCTGGTTTGTTTACCTCATATTTTTCAACCTTAAATTGAGAATTGTAATTAATCCAGTGGAAAAAAATTTGGGGTTTTAAACGAAAGTGCTAGTGATTTAGACTGGCTATTTGGAGACATAATTCCAAATCAATTAGGTGAGAAAATTGTGCTTGTTTCTGTCATTTGTCAGTTTCTTCATCGTACAGATTCTTCCAAAACAAACATTTATATCGAGTTGTGAGTTCAGATAGGCTAAAACCAATTTTAAGTGAATTCATCACAACTTTCTCTTTCAGATTAAAGACAATGAAGCAAATAAACTGAGCCCTTGTAAAATATCTATAAGAGATTTTCGTCATGGCTACCTCCTTGACGTTTGAAAATCACGTAAATCTTATCTTTTCCTACCGCTCGTTTCACCAAAACCCAGCTTGTGACCCCTCTATCGATGCAGCTTGGCAAATAGAGTCGATCGCTCTCGCCCCCTCTATCGATGCAGCTTAGCAAATAGAGTCGATCGCTCTCAAGGGGTTTTATATCTTTTGAAACCATGATGGAAATATAATGGTGGGCGCATCCCGCGATTTTGTACCACGATGACTGGCGAATGACGTATTAAGTACTTACTTGGCGGTACGCGGGGCATAAACAAAGTTTGAGGTTATGTTCATGTCTCGCACTCGATGATCGTGGTATTGCAGATTTGTCGTTGGTACTAACAAAATATTCAAGATCAAGCTCTTTTTCTGACTCCTCGTTCAAAAATACATTAGTCGCCGCGCCGCCTCTATATAGTCGCGGTACACCTGATTTGGTTGCGGTACGTTCTGGTACATTTTCAAACGCCGCGCTCAATTTGTACCACGATGATACGCAAAATGGCGGCCAAAAATGGGATGCGCCCACCATTATATTTCCATCATGTTTTGAAACTGGGGCCGCTTCACTGGAAACTCATGGCTACGTAACATGGGTAGAAAGGTGATGTCTGCAAAACCCTGCTTGTGGTCCATGTATCGATTCAGCTTGGTAAATAGAGTCGATCGCTCTAAAGGGGTTTTTATATCTTTTGAAACTGGGGCTGCCTAACTGGCAACTCATGGGCCATGGGCAAAAAGGTTATGTCACTCGTTACTTTCTTCTTATTTTCCTATGGTCTGAGTCGCAATTTTTTAGAATCCTGAACACTCGCTGTTAATCGAATTCGTAGAAGATGATGTGGCGTGGTGGATCGACTAAGGTGCACTGTTGCAATGACACATCTTGGAAGGAATCGAATCGTTTTCTGCTGAAAAGGTAGAAGTCTATTTAGGAAACGTTGACTGTATAGCTCACTTTTAAGAATTCCGCATTTTGCAAAGTAGGCGTTTTCTACGGTTTGGACTTTGGATTTCTAAAATAATATACTTGTCTTGAGGAGTATACTCTAACTAAAATACGATGATTATTTTGTGTTATTTTACATCTAGCAGCTGCTGTCAAGCATGGATGAAAATGTACTTACTGTTACAAAGTACTATCAGTCAATAGGTCTGTTGCAAACTTTTGCTACAGCGCTATAGAGTGTGCAATCTCATATAAAATCGCGTGAAAAGTCCATTGGTGGAATCATAAAGTCATAAAATGCAGTACCAAACTCACGAGAGACGTTTAATGAAATCCAAGATGGCGGTAAAATATCGAGAAACCTGTATGCATGCACCACGAACATCCAAGGATAGCCAACCTCACAATATCGATCACACCCAATCACAACGTAAATAAACACAGAACCTCTGAAGCTGTGAGGTTGTCAAAATGTCAACGTTGGCAATCCTTGGTTGTTGAAGGTGCATGCATACATTGCTCGATATTTTACCGCCATCTTGGATTTCACTAAACGTCTCTTGTGAGTTTATTATTGCAGTTTATGACTTTCTGGTGCCACCAATGGACTTTTCAGGTAATTTTACATTAGATTTAACACTTTTAATCGTTGTAGCAAAAGTTTGCAACAGACCCATTAAAGATTGGGACTGAAATATGCGGCTCGAAATGAGCGCGCCCGCTTATCTGACTGGATTTTTGCTAGAATCTAGAGCGGTGTTGCCATTCCCAAATAAATGTGCGAAAAAGCCGAATCAATTGAGGTAGGCTATAACTGAACAGTTACGGGGGGGGGGGGATAACGACACACCACAAACCTTCTAGCATGAGGAGCCAATTCTCCGCCGCTCGCCGCCGCGCCGCCCACAGCCGCGTCAAATCACTAACATCTTATTCTCTCACAATCAGTTCATCGAGATTCGGTGGTCGCTCTCCGCTACTGTCTTCCCCCTACTTATTGGCCATCACACTCGATCACTCATGCCACTCTTCGTTCGACACTCGGCATTTTAAACGTTTACCTCCGGACCATGTTTCGTTCACCATTTGCCTAACAATACTGTAACAATAAGAAGTGACCAACAAGAGACGACTTTAATGTCACACCGGTGTCACTAGGTGTCGTGGTACCATTAATCGGATCTAGATCATTACTCTGACGACTAATTACTCTGTGAATCATCCTTGTCAGCTTAGAGAGAGTGACGAAATTAAGGTAGGAATCTCCCATTATTACTGCTCTCAGCTATAGCATTACGCCCTCGCAAATCAAAGCGTGTATTGAGTTTTGAAGTGGATTTCGGAAGTTTTTAGTGCTGCCATTGTTATTGTTTGAGGTTTTAACACCAAAATCGACCATGACACCGCTTAAAGCAAAAGTGCATGTGCAGCAGCCCCATTCTGATAGTGAAAAATCGGTCATAAAATCTAGAGTGAAAAGAGGTTTGTCTGCTTTTCAAATCTCACGTTTTGATGGCTATAGTGTTGCTTGTTGCCTACTTTCCAATAAGTTGGAAGAGTGTGACTTGACGATGTGAGCGTATGTGCAGTGGCGGCTCGTGCAATCATGCAACCATGCTTTTGTGCCATTTAAACCTATGCAAAAGTAGCAATGTCTTTGGGGTACAAGTGCACCTCTTGAAGATCGATTGTTTTACGTACGTTTAAATGGAGAACATACGTTGTTGCCACATTGCAGGAGCCGCTACTGCACTGCGTAGGTGATACGCCACTTTTGAAGTCGCAGTCGAGGGAAAAGGGGTAAACCTGACTAATCGGCCGTGGATTGAGCAGTCAAGTGAAGTAGTGAGGGTCGATTTTGTAAGTCAGGAAAAAAGGGGTGTGGAGTCGGGTTGTGACGCGTGCTAGAAGACGAGGTGGGAACAGATTTATTGCGCGGCGAGCGGAGACTCTCTCTCTCTCTCTCTCTCTCCCCTCTCTCGCTCGCTCTCTCTCAGAAGATTAAGATCGGAAGCGCTTTAACTTGACAAACCCCACACAATCGTGACGCGACGTTCAAACCGCGATTCAGCGCTATAGCACGGGGGTCTTTATCAATGGACTGAGGTTTTCATTGATGACGTCGTAATAGACGTCTCACTCTCAGAGTTTCAGCTATCAAAAGTTGAGTCACTTTTGATTCAGCCACTCTGATCCGGTTTCAAAGGTTGACTCGACGCGACACGACGTCATACACACAAAAAGAGGAAAATAAACTTTAGGGAATATAAATTTTACACGGAAAAAAAATACGGTGAAAATAACCATACGGATACCTGATTTTGGAACCTGCAAGATGTTATGGTAATGTCAACCAGAAGTATACCATGTTTTGACTAGGTACTAGGTGACGTTACCTGATTGCATGTCGAGTTTACTCAAAGTATCGGTAAATGGGCCATACTTCTGGTCAAGTTTATCATAACATCTAGCAGGTGCCAAAATCAGGTATCCGTATGGTTATTTTCACTAATCTTTTTTTTCCGTGTACGAACACTTTCTCATGTCAAATTTAAACTGCGGGAGACCCCTATCTATACCCCCCTTAAATATTCTGGGGGGCACCCCCGACCCCCCTTTAATATCCTGGGAGAGACCCCCAGACCCAGTGGCGTAACTAGAAATTACCTTTCCCTCACTTTGTCCATTAAAATGTGTAAGTTAGAAAAGGATAGGAAAAGGGGGGTCAATCCCCTCTTACTATTCTTTTTTTACCTGTACATTCAGATGAGTAAAAAGAGAGATAGAATGATTTCTAGTTACGCTACTACCCAGACCCCCTTCAATATCCTGGGGAAGACTCCCAAGCCCCCCCTTTTATTTTTTATCCAGATCCAAAGATCCTTTTTTGAAATAATTAAATTTTTCCTTTTCTTGACCCATTTTCCCCTTGATTTTATTGGAAATCACTTTTCATCCATAACTAACCTAAAAATTAAAAATTTTAAAAAAAAAAAAAAAAAAAAAACAAAAAAAACCCAAAAAAAGTCTCTCTGGGGAATGTTAAAAGCAACATCACTGCACAATTTGGATGCGTATGGATCAATAGAAAGTTATGCTGGATTTCACGTTTTATGGCTATAGACAGACGCCACAGAAAGTTTGTGCATTTACACCTCCGCAAGCCTGCACATATCGTTAAAAAATATTGGAACTTCATGGGTGAATTTTCTTTAAGATAGTATTAAGCATGATGAGAGCCAATTATTTTGTAATTATCATGATTTACTCAGTCGCAGCGGGTCAACTATCGAAAAAAAACCGTAAAAATATCTGCGCCATCGCAATTCTTTCTCAATTTTTCGAACTTTGTTAGTTGTGAGAAAGTAAAAAAACTTTGGTTGCGCTGACAAAAACTCTGGTAGAAAAAAAACCCAAAAAAGAGTTTAGTAGAGCTAACCAAAGGTTTTGTACGTCTAACTAAAGACGTTTTGCTGGATCATTTTTCTACCTAAGGTTTTGTCAGTGCTATTAAAGTGTTTTATTCTGTTTCTTGTAAGCATACCACACTGCGAACCAATTTGTTATCTGAACTCAAGGTACTTATATTTAATAGACATGCTCGACAGTCGACTCGCTTCCCGCATCATCTTCAGTGGCGCGAAAATCTAACGCAAAATCTAAGATGACCGACAAAAGACGAAAAAACTGGGACATGACGTGCAACATGATCAGGCCCAGATATGAAGAAATATTTTAAAAAAATTTTTAAAACGTTGACAATATTTTAAAACATATTGTAGATATTTTAAAAACATTTCAATAAAAACATTTTCAAAAAGTTTTAATAAAAGTATTTTAAAAAGGCAAAAACATTTTTAAAATATTTTGATTGAAATGTTTTTAAAAAGTTTTCGTTAAAAGTTTTCCAAAACCTTTTAAGGAATACATTTTCAAAAAATTTTAATCCAAATATTTTAAAAAGGCAAAAACATTTTTAAAATATTTTTAAAATTTTTAAAATATTTACAAAACGTTACCGAAAACTTTTCGGCAAGATTTTCAAAAAGTTTTTAAAAAATTTCTTTCATATCTGGGGGGGCGTAGGTTTGTTATGAATGTGGATGGTAGTGGAACTCACTATTTAGTGTTTTTTCTCGCTTCGTCGATTTTAGTTGGTTTGATTGTCTCTCTGTGAATTCTTTTCCACCAACGTAACTGTTCAGTGTTTTCTTCTTTTGTCAGACATCTTTGATTCTGCTTTTAATTTTTTGCGCCACTGGAGATGACGCGAGATGCGAGGCGAGCATACCTGTTAAATATAAGTACCTTGATCTGAACTGAACAATCATGAAGCATCACTAATGCCCGAACACTTAGTTAACGGAACTACCCAAACTGCTTTTGAATAGACCTATCAAAAAGTGCATTACTATTTTCAAAGGCACAAAAAACATCATAATTTTTTTTTTTTGTTTATGAAAATTCTGCTGTTATTCTCCTATGATCACGAATTGGTGGAGTATTATCGCAAATCCCTCATATCACGCGTTAATCGCCTCTAAATATACCTAATTTCCTTCGAGAAAACAGGCCCCTGAGGAGCAATTTAGTCGGAAGCTGATTTGATGTCACCCTGATCATTTTCCCGGTTTTACTACGAACACGTATCCTAGACTGGGCCGAAAAAAACAAAAGTCGTATCCACTGTACGCAGTTTTTTTTTTATGATTTTGAAAAGAAATATAAACGAAACCGAACCATTTCACGCGCGCCTGATTTCGTTAATTGTTTACCCCTGACAAAAAAAATAGTCTGGGCTAAAATCACGTGTTTTTTGTCGTGTTCTCAGAGAAATAGAAACTACATTAATTAGGTAAGCATGGCTTACAACTTGCAAGAGAAAAAAAGTTATCACACAAAAATTGGCTGCTTCAAAGTTTGTTGAAATGGAGAGAAATGAAATCGGCGAGATCTGTGCTTTGACTAACGAAACTCACTGTGAAACAAAAAAGGACGTTAAATCTAGCCATATACGTTAAATTTCAGTGTGCGACTTTTCGCTTCAAGCACTGCTTCACATTCCCTTCATTCGCGTACATTTTCCCTTTCTTCTTTGTCAGAACGTTCTAAAGTACGAGTAGCTTATCAGAAATTATAAACTCTGTAACCTGAAATGACTATGAAATAACTACCTACGGATCAGAGCAGAGGCCTTGTTCTCTCGCAGATGGCTTTCTTCTTTTTTTAAAACTTTGCTGCTTTAGAATGTCTCTGTTTTGATGTACACTGAAAAAACGGTTCGGGTAATACGCAAGAAAAGTTCGTGCGTAGAGCATGAACTCGTCGGGAAGTATGTGAACACTGCGGAGGTTCGGGCTTGACGGCCGAAGTGGTTCGGGTGCATCACCCGAACCCACTTCGTGCGTATTACCCGAACCACTTCGTGCGTATTACCCGAACTCTTCATGCTCTACGCACGAACTCTTCGTGCTTATTAGCCGAACTCTTCGTGCTTATTACCCGAACTCTTCGTGCTTATTACCCGAACTCTTCGTGCGTATTACCCGAACTCTTTGTGCTTCCCATTATCGGTTATTCCTTGTATTCCTTTTCACATTAACAATAGAATGCATAAAAAGACATCAAATACATCACTCACTAGACACAGGTTAATAGAGGAACACCATATTACCAAATTTTAAAACGCATATTATCACTTTCACAGCTTAGTAAATCAGAACACTAATACGAAGGAATATACGGCGGATTCACAAACAAATCTTGAATAAGCTCAGAACTTTTCAACACGTCCAAAATTTGAGCTGCGAACGAAAATTTAAGTAAAGATCGAATTACAAAACATAATTTATTAGAGCATTTAAGTATACCGACTTAGCGGGAAAAATATGAGGGATCAGGACACCTCGTAACGTAAAACAAAACCCCAGTGAAAACGTATGCCGGCGAGTACGACTGACTGACCTTTCCTTATACTAGCTCTTACACACAGATATTTATGCTTTTATTTGAAGCTCTTATCGAAATACTGTCGTGATTAATTAACTTGACACCATAATACTAATTAAACTGAATTTAAAGCTGCCAACTTGCTTTGAAACACGGAGTTACGCGCTAGACCGACCGACCGAGCGAGCGTTCAACAGTTAACTGCCACTTTATTGTTGCGTGTTTGACCACCTAGAGCGCGGATCAAGCAGTGTTCACGCGTACTAGCCGAAGCGGTTCGTGCTCTACACCCGAGCCATGGCAAATGCTGTACGATAGTGTTTCCGCGAACCGCTCGGCGGATACGCCCGATGCTGGTTCATGCGGGGCCCCTGGGTGCGTTCGCACGGTACGCATGAACCGCTCGGGGGTATAGCGCGAACTCAAGGTATACGAGCGGTTCGGCCGACGAGCCCGAGCCGATTTTTTTCAGTGTATGAATAGTTTCCCCGTCGTTGATGAGAACCTCTCTTGCTTCACGACATTGGCAGTCGAGGTCACGAAATATTGAGACTAGTCTAATTTTAAAAAACTTAAAATAAAATATAAACTATTTAAATAAAAAAAAAAACTAATGGTTGTGAAATTAGGCTTGCACAACTTAGCGCTTACTTGAAAATAGCCATCTTAGATGGCGCATTTGATGCAAATAATAATGATCCAAAATTTTTCGGATAAAGCTGGATAAAAACGTAGATAACCTATGTCGATAGGTGCTGATCAAGCAAGATTGCTGATCAAGTAATGATCAAGTGCTGATCACAATCAGATTTCCTTAAGTCAGCCAACAAATGGAGCATTTAACTCATCGTTGTTAGACAGAAAATTAAATCATCTCGTCCCCCCCCCATTATTATCGGAAAGTGAAAGAGACTTTACACTTGAAATTACTTTCCAAAATGTTCACATCATTGGTAGCCGCGTAGCAAAAGGTAAAGCAGGAAGTTTACAGAAAATAGCCTTATTCCATTTAATCACTCGTTCTTTCACACAAGGATTCGACTGGAAAGGTCGAATGACTGAGAAATCGTACTGTTGCACAGTTTTTGCTACAAGCTATTTCAATAGTCGATTCCGGTGTAAAAACCTCCAAAAATAACGATGGCAGCACTAAAAACTTCCAAAATCCACTCCTAAACTCAACAAACGTTTTTATTTGCGCGAGCGTATTGGTGGCTTAAGGCAGTGATAATGGAGGATTCCCATCTAACAATCCTGTAGCTCCATCAAAAAGCGACCTATTAGTTACGACTTTCATTTGACACCGGTGTCACTGGGTGTCATGGTACCATTTATCGGATGTGGATCACTACTCTGATGACTCAATACTCTGAGAATCATCCTTGTCAGCGTAGAGAGAGGGACGAAAGTAAGATATAGGACTCTCCTAATAGTACTGCCCTATGCCACCATTACGCTCGCGCAAATAGAAGCGTTTATTGAGTTTAGAAGTAGATTTCGGAAGTTTTTAGTGGTGCCATCGTTATTTGTGGAGGTTTTTACAACAGAGTTGACTAATAAAGCGATTGTAGTAAAAGTGTGCAACAGCCCGATAGTTAAAATTGACGTGACTGGCTGTCATAGCCCGTACTGTTACATAATTGTGTGACTGTGCGGTTTTATTTTCGTTTCATTTTCGTATTTATTCACTTCGTTTGTTGATATCGGTGTATCGTCCTCGGCCGAGCTCACGGAATCCGGTTATTGTGCTTTATTTCGCGTTTTTACAAATATTTCACGTTTTTCTTGTGTTTTGTTTTTAAATGTCGTATTTCATTACTGTTCGGTTTAAGTTTTCATCGTTTTAGTTTATTAAGTTTCGTTCATTTCCACTGAAGATGAGCACCAGGATGCTCGAAACGTCTGGATAAATTTTTTTATCAATTGAAGTCGCATGCTCGTGCTCTAGACACAAACTTTCCGTGTTTTAGATACAAATGTACACACCAGTACGGGAACGAGTTCTGAGCGCAATCTATTTAGGTTGAGTTTGCGTCTAAAACGCACCCCGTCGTGTCCAGAACCTGAAATGTTTGTGTTCTGAGCACGTTACGTACTGGTGTGTATATATGTAGATCGTGCCTGGAGCGCATCCTTTTTTTTTGTGCAGGTAAATTATTAAAAATTTGTAGTTTTGGGAGTTATTTGGGAGTAACGAATATGATTTTAGACACTAGACAATCTTCGCAACAACGTGGCAACCATGAATCTGACATGACGCCTGAAAGATTCCGTCTTTACCATCCATCCGTCCTCTCAAAAACATTGAGTGCTCTTGAGAGGCTCAAAACAACTCGTGCAAAGCACCAAGTTTACTCAACCCAGGGGAAAAGGGACTCCAAAGAATCGATTCGCCGAGTGATCAGCGACGACGGCATTTTATGTACGCATCTTTAGACCGATGTAACGCTGTTCAGCACAAAGGTCAGGGGTGACCAAAGTAAATCTTGAGGCAGTCCGTTGTCGATCGCCGCAACGCGACGCGACGAAATGCAGTGTGCTTCCGAATGTCACGTAGTTTAATTTGTCGATCGATCGATTTCAGGTGATTCCAGGAGAAACTTTTCCAGATTTCAATCCGATGGATGGCGGCGCCACTAGTAGCTTTTGGAAAAAGTCATGTCTTCGGCATTTTAAAATTTTAAAACCCAAAGAAAAAATGCATAATCCAACAACCCCAGCACCTGCAAAATTTTTTTATGGATTTTTTGAGTCCAAAACGAGCAAAATTGGCATAGATAAAGCCGTAAATTGTGAAATTCGTTTCGCCGTAAGCTTAGCGAGTGCGGGTGATAATATGTCTCTCTGCCTCCTTCGCACTCAATGAGGCGTATAGGAATTTTTGTATCTCATAATTTTCGGCTTAATTTTTGAGCGTTTCGGCTTGAAACTTTCAGGAGTATCTTCCCGAAGTATGTTCGCAGGTGCTGTCGTTTCCCAAACTTGTGTTTTGAGCGGAAATTCGTCAATTTTAGCCAATAACTGTTGACTTTTTTAGGAGCGCGACCCACGTGGTGTCTATACGGTCGGAACTAATCGACCCTGGAATCGACTTTAATGTTTTAGCTTCATTTCCCGAAAATATTTTTATTTATTTGACGAATTGGTTGTCAATAAAGTTGTTTCTTTTCATGTAAGTGGTAAATATTCAACAGTCATCTTTCTACCTTTCCCCCCCCTATTCACTGAAACGGAGAAAAAAACTTCAGTTCATATGGAACACCGAGGGTGTTTGGTTCCAGTAACCGAAGTTTTCAGTTGTGAGTACCGAACTTCAGTTAGAAGTACCGAGTAGTACCGAGTTAGGTTCAGTAGGAACGAAATGTGAGTCATAGCATTTGTCACACTTACCGAAATCTTCGGTACTCCGAACTGAAGTTCGGTACTCACAACCGGAAACTTTGGTTACTGTAACCGAACTCCTCGGTGTTCCATATGAGCCGAAGTTCAGTTCTCATAACCGATTTTTTTTTTTTTTGTGATGAGGTGCAAGAAAAGGCTGCGTCACTCCGAGATTCCTGACGTATAACGTGGATTGCCGACCAGGCTCTAAATAGCGAAAGCGACAAGTTTGACCATCCCTAATCTAGTAGTTTGGAAGCTTAAAGGGACTATATTCGGAGAGACTCTTCGGTAATCCTAATTTCAAGTCCGAACTGATGGGGTTGGAAGCGAGGCACTGGCGCAACCAGGATCTCTTCCATCTCTCTCATTTCCCATTTGAATGTAAAAGTAGGAAAAGGACAGAAAAGGGGGGTTTATCCCCTTGTCCATCCTTGTCTAACATACGTTTTTTAACGGAGAAAAGAGAGAGATGAAGAAACTCTTGGTGCGCTACTGAAGCGAGGCCGATCAAACACTCGAGTGCTAATTGTTTGCATTCCTTGGACTTTGAAGGCGCGGAAGACGGGTTCGAAGAGCTGACTTCAGTCCCCGTGACTTCCGATAAACTTTTGGAGGCTCAAAATAAGCTGGAAATCTCTGTGAAATCGTCTTGTGACTTTTCAAAGTTTTGCGACTCTATCTTTGAATCCACCGAGTCAAAGGTCTTTTCACGAAACATGCTAGTTGACAGCTCGCCCGGTTTCTCCGCCGTAGGTTCGTTCGCGTCAGTGTTGCCAGAATTGGGGTGAAAAATCCGTACGTTTTACATTGATTTAAATAGGGACGATACGGCTTTTTACCCTCCATCTGGCAACACTGGTTCCCGTCTCTGCGCCTCGAAGTCAGCGGGAAAAACATTGTCCACTGCGTTTTATCTGCCCGTCACCACATGAGGAGTTGGTAAACCCCCCAAAATTTAGACTTACTATTCTAAGAACTAGTGATTTATATAGAAATATCGATTTTTTCCGAGGCTAAAAATTTTGAGTGGCACTCAGTGGCGTCGCGTGCCATCTGGCAACAATGCAACTGCTCCATTTAAACTCATTAAATATATCGAATTTTCCTTGTGCACTAGTGTGCACCCCCTGAATTCGATATTTTACATGAGTTTAAATGGACAGAATACATTGTTGCCAAATTGCAAATCATGTTTGTTGACTCTTTTAGTTCTGCTTCAAACCCATGCCAGGACGCTCCGGGTTCTTCCTAGTTACGGTTCTTCCGCCGTCATAGATCCGAGCATTTTAAACCCCTCTCCCGGGTTACAACGTCGGTTGTTAGTGGTTATTACACCCGGTCATTAGACGTTTAAGATGTTCGGTGCCGTAATGGCGAAAGTTGAATTTTGTTGCATAGTGTTATTCAAGGAATTTTAAATGAGGTTTTCCGCGCGGACAGGAATTTGGGGTTTGCGGTGAGCGCCGTGCCACACTGCGGTTGCTAATTCCTGTCTCACTCCCGGTGGTGTCGCGCCACTGCTGCGGTTCGTACTTTTGTTTACCCCGACGCGAAGTTTTCGGACAGAACTGCCCGTAGTTATTCTTGTGTTATAGCCGCATCAAAGTATTATTAGCCATACAAATGGACTTTTGACAAGCTTTGACGAAAATCCAGGTTTTCGTCTTGTTGGCACGCTACAGAACTTTGGTCCCAGCTGTTATTGTTGCTGGCTTTGGCGCATCAGTGGCGTACCGTTCAGTATGACAACATCGTATTGTGCCCATTTAAACTCATGAAAAAGATCGAGCTATTGGATGTTCGGTGAACAACTTCGCATTCGACCTTTTACGTTGAATGAAATGGGCACAGTACAACGTTGTCAAATTGCACGCTATGCCACTGTTGCGCAAAGTAAAGCTATAGCTATAGTCAATCGGAGGAGTCGGGCATGGAACATACGAAATATGAACTTTTGAATGTTTTTAACATCAATCAATAAATTATCAATGGCGCTGTTGCACTCTTTTGCTATAAGCAATTTAATAGTCAATTTTGATGTAAAAACTTCCAAAAATAACGATGACAGCGCTAAAAACTTCCGAATCAATAAACGCCTTTATTTGGCCAAGCGTAATGGTGGCTGAGGCGAGTAATGCTGGAAGATTCCCATCTAACAATACTGTCACTCCATCAAGAAGTGACCAATGAGAGGCGACTTTCATTTGTCACCGGTTTCACTTGATGTCGCGATACCATTCATCGGATGTGGATCAGTATTCTGATGACTAATTACTCTACGATTCATCCTTTTCAGCATAGAGAGAGTGACGAAATTAAAATAGGAATCTCTCATTATTGCTGCCCTATGTCTCTATTACACTCGCGCAAATAAAAGCGTTTATTGAGTTTAGGATTGAATGTCGGAAGTTTTTAGTGCTGCCATAGCTCTTGTTGGAGGTTTTTACACCAGAACACTCTAATAATCGCTTACAGCAAAAGTGTGCAACAACCCCTGATTATTCCTGATTTCGACCAGAATATAAAGTTTTGAGGACAAACGGAGTGGTCGTCTTAAGGATGTAACAAGTATATCAGTTTTTACTTGTAATTTATGATCTTTGGACCAACTGCCCAGCGCTCAATAAAGAGTTAAATGGCAACGCCGCGTGCCGGCTCAATTCACGTAAACAGTCAAATTATTCCTCTCACAGCTGGACACTCAACTACTCACCCTCCCATCCAGAGCTGCCGTTTTGATGATTCCACCGGTTGAGAAAAGATTACACAAGTCAGTTCAGTGTATGCCTGTAACGCACGAAAATACTCTAATCTGTAATCTTTTCTCGTCTGTGACTTTAAAAAAACTTGCGGATATTTTAATTAACTAACCGAGTTTCCACCGATTGAGAAAATATTACAGATCAGAGTATTTTCGTGTCATACAGTCACACACTTATCTGAGCTGTGTTATCTTTTCTTAACCGGTGGAATAATCGGTGAATAGAAAAATGCGATCAATTATGCGCAAAACGGCAGCGCTGCTCCATTCCATGCTTGTTTTCCTACCTACTGTAGCGTTTCCGCAATCAGCTTCCGATCCGTCTATTTTTGTCACTTTGGACCCCTGATGAAAGTTACGTAAATATTTGCCGAAGAGAGCCAAAATTTACGATTCGCAAATGAAGCCTTGGACGTGGCAGACCTACTCGGTTAATTACCGCTGTCACATTTTGAAGTGCAGTGCAATCCATCTCTATCAATTGTTTCAATTGAGATCGCCATTGTTAACCGGATTATTACTGGACTTTTAAATAGGCGGATGACGGATCAACTTCAAACTAAACTTTAATATAAATTCACTATGAGGAACCCCTTGTTACGACAACTTTGGACCGCATTGTCTTTCGTCGCAGAGCCAACGAGCTATAGCTGTGTTGCCAGATTGAGGTGAAAAAGCCGTACGTTTTACATTGATTTAAATGGGGACGATACGGCTTTTTACCTTCGATCTGGCAACACTGAGCTATAGCGATAGAGAGGATTTGTGGGACGTCATATTGAAAGAGGTAGCCATGGTGGAAATCTCTTATGGATATAATTCAAACAGGCTCGGTTGTTTTGCCTCACTTTTTTTAACCTTTACATTTAAAAAAAAAAAAAAAAAAAAAAAAAAAACGTAAAAAAAATAGTAGCGGTTGACCATCTCATGTGATGGTCAACGGCGAAGGCCATCAAACGCCGAAATTTGCTACCGAAAGAAATTCGGAAATTGCCAATAAAATGACTTAAAAGCTCTTAGTGGTTCATAAACACAATCAAAATGAGCACAGTTTTAAAGTGCAAACAGAATTAATATGTGACAAAACATATTTACGTAAAAAAAAATAATCAAAATCGCCAAAGCAAAATACGACTATTGAGTAGATTTTGAAAGTTTTTAATATGCACATCGTTATTTTCGCAGACTTTTACGTTAGAAACAACGAATTATATTGCTGTAGCAAAAGTACGCAACAGACCCATTTTTCCTCAGACTGCTGTCATCGGGTATCCGGATTATCATCCATATTTCGAAGCATGAATTTGAGCTTGCTTCTGTCTAAACTGAAAGAAGAGCCGCTGGCTGGTGAAAAGGCGGCGATGTTTTGTTGTAAACGGAGCCGAAGAACCGCGATATTTCAGCGAGATTTTAATTTTTTAAAATGTGACTCAAGTGGGTATCAGAGGCAGAGAGAGAAAGACTGAAGGCAGACTAACGGCCGCAGGATTTATGGCGAATGTCTTGGCGAAGACCGTCCCATCAATCGCATGCCTCTGGCCCTCAGTGTTGCCAGATTGGGGTGAAAAAGCCGTATACGCTCTACATTAATTTAAATGGGGACGATACGGCTTTTTACCCTCGATCTGGCAACACTGCTGGTCCTCTTCCTCCCTATCCCTCCTTCCTCCCCCGATTCATATTCCAGCATCCCTCTTAACTAGATCCTTTGCTGCTCTTCAGTTCTGCTTCTCGGGGTTTAAGCTCACTTCGGAGGGGGGTAGGGGGTAGGGGGAGAAAAAGAAAAAAGAAATCCTTGCAACAACCCGAATGATTCACCCTCATTCATTTTTGGTAATATTTCCACACCCCGCACTCTCAAATCATCCCTCTCGTCCACTGCGCTCATTTTTCCGCCAAGATTTGAGCGTAACGTCTTGCATATTTCTCATTGAAATTAAAATACTGCTATTTTACTTCGGAACAAGGAAATACGCGTCATCTGAAATAAACTGCTCCACAATGGGTTAGTTGCATACTCTTGCTACATTAATATGGATGGTTGATTCTGCGGTGTGAAATCGCGTGAAAATCACATTGAGAGCATCGAACAGTCTTAAAATCCACCCATGAACTGTGAGAGTGAGAGGAGCGAGCCGGCAACAGGGAAGCGTTGCCGGCATTGCGGCCCGAGCGGGCTTGCTTATAGGAGAGCCAAAAATGTAAACAAAACATCCTCTCCTGAAGGTCAGTCTTTACTCTTTGAATACCTCTTCCTCTAAGAAAATAAAAATATTAATGAATTTAACCCTTTGACTGCTATGGACAAGGATACTTGCGATGGAGGAACCTCCCCATAGAGCTACGGACGAGTTTACTTGCAATCGTGACCAGATTTGAAAATCCATAAGATAATGCTGAAAATTCCTAACCTAGCAGTCACAGAGTGAAATCATTAATTTATTTAACTACTCAAATAATTAATCAATAATTAAATACTGTTTTGTGTGTTATTTTGCACACAAAATTGAGACAAAATGAAAAGTCGGACACTGAAAAAACTTGTAGAAGTTGATAAAAGCGAAATCACAACCGTTCGTTTAATAGTACGCATAAGGACAGTGATTAACCTTCAAATCGTCATTTGTTTGTATCGTGAAGCTAACAAGAAGCATACCCTCCCAGGCGCATTATGTACCCCGTTCAGGGCCCACTTTCCCCGCCCTAAGTATGCCACATTTGCGTATCTGTATAGTATAATATCTTTGGTTGTTTCCCTGTCGATTGGACATTTAGCTCCATAGAGTAAGCAGGAACGATGAGTGGACGAAATGGCTTCTATACGGTCACAAAATGATTGATCGAAGCAATATATCGTACCTGACGTCATAATACTCGAAATAATCATGCAGCCAAACGCACGATGAAGCACATGTTATACATCATCATGGTACATCACGGTGATCAGTCACAACATTCATATTTTCACCATCAACTGATGGGTCGAAAATAATCTTTCCCTGTCGATTGGTTCCCAATAAGCAACGTTTCAATAATTCACATTCACTGATTGGACGATTTTGGCACTTCTTTTGAAAAAATATTTGAATTCTCAAAAAGAGCGCGAAAAGTTTGAACGAAATTATCACTACAACCGAATTTGAAAATCGAAAACCCACTTCACGAAAAATAATCCAGATAAAAATGGAACTGACATTCTTACAAAATAAATATCAAAAAGTAAAATTATTACTTCATAAAACAAAACAAAAAAATCGGAGGACGAGGTGGTCGGAGCTTATTTTCATACAAATACATAGGGAAGGTGGGAAACGCTATAACCAATGGTCCATAGTTAAAGCTAACTATTTCAATAGAGCCTGCTTGCGGCACGCTCGAAAAATGCATCATTTTGACCGGACCCTCAATTAAAGAGAAGTATGTTCCCATGTTCCCTACAAAATATAAAACTTATACCAAACTACTTGGACGTTTATTTATTTAAAATATTTATTATTTGCAGATATCGTCAGAAAACTAAAAACTGTGTGGTCTGAAATTTTTGCAGTTGGATGCAGTAAAACCCACCGTGACCAGGAGACGGCTTTCCTTTGACACTGGTGTCACCAGGTGTCACGGTACCATTCATAGGATGTGGATCACTACTCTGATGACTAATTACTCTGTGAATCATCCTTGTCAGCATAGAGAGAGTGACGAGATAAAGAAAGGAATTCCCCCTTATTACAGCTCTATGCCACCATTACGATTGCGCAAATAAAAGCGTTTACTGAGTTCAGGGGTGGGATTTTGGAAGTCCTGTCGTTGTTATTTTTGGAGGTTTCTACACCAGGAATCGACTATTAAACCGCTTGTAGCGAAAATGTGCAACTGCCTTATTTATCATTGGTAAACTTTCAAGACTAATTTTAATCACAAAGACCTTTTTCAACTAGTACTTTAAACCTGGAAAAGTCACTCGACATTTATAAAAAACTAAGCTGAAAAGGTCGAATGCGATGATTTTTGTCCACTTTTTTCCAGATGTCCGACCTTAGTGCCTCAGAGCGAGGACGTTGGCTGCTCTCTGCTAACAGTTGCGAGCTCGCAAAGTGAACAGTCATTAAAACGGCAGTCATTCGCTCGAAAATTGGGTCTTGCAGACTTCATTGGAAGGAGGAGCAGCCCTTTTTATCATAGATTTAATGGCTTTTAAAAGGACGTTTGCTCGTGATTCGAGGAAATTAAAATCCGAGTATTTATCTTCCGAAAAGGATGAGTAACGAATAATAATCTTTTAATGTTATTTTCGCAGTGCGGGCCTTCGGCTAAAATTACCCTTTCTAGAAAATTCCCAGTTCGAAAGTATACGAAAATAATAATCTTCTTGTTGTTCAATGAAGTGAAGCAAGGGATTTAATTTGGGTTGGGAAGCCCCGGTTTTTTTTCTCTCTAAACAATAAGTTACAAAAAGGAAAATTTCTGGCGCAAAATTTTAAAGGGATTTTGTTCGAAATTAGCCCACTACGACTGAGTCAATGGGGCAGTTGCAAGGGTCTGAAATTTTGTGTTTTGTATGAAGAAAATTATAGTACTTGATGAGCTAATAACAATGGTGCCTTTGGTTTTTACAAAGTGTTCCAGTTTTGGAGATACACACATGTAAAGTTGCACAAATTCATGTGCGTAGTGACGTCATTACGCGGAATTCCCATTTAAAACAATGTATTTTGGGCCAAAATCTCATCTCCGGAACAATGGGATTTAATTAGAAACCAAAGGCGTCTTTGCTCTCAGCTCATCAAGTACTTTTATTTTATTTATAAAAAGCACAACATTTCAGACCCTTGCAACTGCCCCATCGTGATAATCCACATATGTATATAAAAGCCGTGTTGTGTCTGTCTGTCCTGTCTTTGGGGTGTATCTAGATCTTTTGGTCTCACTTCTTAAAATTTTCCTAAAAAAATTCTCCCAAAACTTCAAATTTTTTAATTACCGGCCGTGCTTCAACTGGATTTTTTCCCTTTAAAAATGTGTTTCGTTATTTTAGGCGTAGCGCCCACCTTTTCGATCTTCTTGCATACGTTTAAATGGCAAAAGTGCACGGTTGCCAGATTGCACGAGGCGCCACTGATTTAATTGTGGTTTGGAGGTATAAATGCACAAACTTTCTTTGGCGTCTGTCTGTGTGTCTGTCTGTCACGTGACTGTGTTAACAGGATATTGAAATTTTCTTTCTGAAAAGAATAACTCTGCATCTTGTTTATTGTTTCACATAGTCACGTGCAGGAGCGGCACGTGAAATCTGTCTTCTTTGGATCTTGTCCATTTAAAGTCTTGAAAAAGGTTGAATTATTTAGGGGTGCAGGGTGCACACTGCACTCCCTTAAATCGATATTTCACTAGAGTTTAAATGGACGAAATGCAAGTTTGACAGTTTGCACGTACCACCACTGCACTTGTCCCGTGATATCGTCACAGAATAATACAATCAGAAGGGAAACTCCCATAAGAGCCAATGGAAACAAGATTTGGAATTTACTGGCACAAACTGGCAACTGTGCCTACTCACTTCTCAAGATGGCGGACATGCTTTTTCAGGCTATACAACCAATCACAACTCGGCCAGTTGCCGAAGATCTGCCGAAGATTGCCGAAGATACTCACTTTCGAACATGGCGGCCCGAAGTAAAGAATGTTTCAAAATGAATTAGAGTTTCCGTTCTGATTGTATTATTCTGTGATATCGTGTTTGTGCTAACATCGCGTCGCGTGGTGTCGTTCAAATCGGATTCCTCCACTATGCACGTCAACAAAGAATCGCCATTCGTCAAGATTTGGCAACGCTGGAATGTGTCCCTTTAAATCCATTCATAAGATCGAACTATCGGGTGTTCGGTGAACACCTTCGCATCCGACCTTTTACTTGGGTTTAAATGCACACAATACAACGTTGTCAAATTGCACGCCACGCCACTGTATAAAACGACCTCCTTTAGCAATATCGGGTCGTCCATACGTCTGCCGACTCCAGGAGCGGACAAAATGCAATACCGCGCATGCAACAGTTCGTACTCCTAAGGAATGGTTTTGCATACCCGGAAAAATGCAGGCACTTTTTTCGGATTGATGGCAATAGCAAAAAGTAAATAGATGACTGTATCTTAAGAGAAAGTTTCATCCGAAGTGAACTTCTTTCAACATTGTCCTATGAAGAATGATCTTGTTTTACTGTCTGACGGTCTTGTCGGTTGAGTGTTAGACCGGAGCCGTTTTCAAACGAATTTACTCCCAAACATAACTATGAGATCGATATCCGCCTCTTAATGAATTTGTCGATTTTTTTTTTGATTTTTCTTTTGA
>VMOF01000001.1:15302374-15366535 GCA_011764245.1 Trialeurodes vaporariorum | reverse complement strand
CTCCTTTAGCAATATCGGGTCGTCCATACGTCTGCCGACTCCAGGAGCGGACAAAATGCAATACCGCGCATGCAACAGTTCGTACTCCTAAGGAATGGTTTTGCATACCCGGAAAAATGCAGGCACTTTATTCGGATTGATGGCAATAGCAAAATGTAACTAGATGACTGTATCTTAAGAGAAAGTTTCATCCGAAGTGAACTTCTGTGCAACATTGTCCTATGAAGAATGATCTTGTTTTTACTGTCTGACGGTCTTGTCGGTTTGAGTGTTAGACCGGAGCCGTTTTCAAACGAATTTACTCCCAAACATAACTATGAGATCGATATCCGCCTCTTAATGAATTTGTCGATTTTTCTTTTGATTTTTCTTTTGATTTATTGTACGAGATATGCTCAAAAAGGACTCTTAAAACGATTGCAGGGTCGAAATGTTTAAACCGTGGACAGCCTCAGTGGCGGCTCGTGCATTTTGGCAACAATGTTTTCCCTCCATTTGAATACATGTAAAACAATCGATTGCATGTGAAGCGCTGCTTCACTATCGAATCGATTATTTTGCATTGAATCAAATGGAGGGAAAACATTGTTGCCAAAATGCACGAGCCGCCACTGAGTAGTGGACACCACGTCGCGTCGCGCTATTCAAAAAATCAACAGGTTTTGGCTATATTGAATGAATTTAAGCGAAAAGTTCGCATTTGACGAACAAAAGCGCGCCTGCAATCACACTTCAGGAAGATATCCTGAAAGTTTCAAGCTAAACAACTCGAAAATAAAACCGGATATGATGTATAATATGAAAACTCCCTGAAGCCTTAATGAGTGCGTGTGAGGCAGATAGACGTATTATCACTTGCTTTACTTAGCTTATGGCGAAATTACTTTCACAATTTAAGGCTTTAATTCTCCACCAACTTTACTCGTTGTGGGCCCAAAAAATCCTTTAAAAAATGAGAGGCTGTTGCACACTTCTGCTGTAAGCGATTTAACTGTCGATTCTGCAGTAAATACCTCCAAAAATGACGATGGCAGCACTACAAATTTCCAAAATCTACCATTATATGTATAATCGATAAACGCTTTTATTTGCGCGAGCGTAATGGTGGCATAGGGCAGTAATAATGGGAGATTCCTATCTTAATTTCGTCACTCTCTGTATGCTGACAAGGATGATTCACTGAGTAATTAGGCATCAGAGTTGTGATCCACATCCGATGAATGGTATCGTGACATCTAGTGACACCGGTGTCAAATGAAAGTCGTCTCTAATTTTCCTCTTCTTGATGGAGTTAGAGTATTGTTAGATGGGAATCTCCCATTATTACTGCCCTAAGCCACCATCTTGCTCGCGCATCTAAAAGTGTTTATTGAGTTTAGGAGTGGATTTCGGAAGTTTTTATTGCTGGCCATCGTTATATTTAGAGGTTTTAACAACAGAGTCGACGATTAAATCGCTTATTGCACCGTTATACTGGTGCGGACTTTCTTGGATTCTGAGTTTTTCCTTTGTTTACAGTTTAAAATTCCAAAAGCATGTTTCCCAAAAGGCGACTAGCGGTTATCCATCGGATTGAAATCTGAAAAGGTTCCGGGTGGAATCATCTCAAGGGTAACACTGGAGCTGTTTTTAAACGAATAGACCTCAAATAAAACGCTGAGATCATTGTGCACCCAAGAATAAATTCTATGATCATTTTAATTTACTGAGCGGAATGAGCTTAAGGGACAAGTAATTACAGCGTTTTATCTACACAGTAATTCAACTGTCAACTGAATCAGCCATTTTTGATTCATATGGCGGGAAAATATTGTTTCGTCTATTTCCCAATTTCCTTGCCATAAAAGTTGGCAACAAGACACGTTAGACACGGTCATTATATGGCTAAGAGATTTACTTAATGACCCGGACTAAGGAGTAGCGAAAAGAAGGAAACGGTGTGGGGGAGGCACGGTGGATCAAAAAACGGAATTTTCAGGACACCGGTGTCACTCTTTTGAAATTTTCCAATTCTCATTTTCGCACCACCTGAATAAGTTGTCCCGCACCATTGTCCCTGAATAAGTATGATAACAACTTTGCAGGAATGTTGCTCTTGCAAACTTTTGCTACAAGGGATATATCGAAGAGTTGATTCTGCATTAAAACCTGTAAAACATGACGATGAGTATACTAAAAAATCTCCAAATTCAGAATCGAGCTTAATGGCGGAGAGACGCAGGTGTCATGGGAGATTCCTATGTAAATCGAAACATATCTCTGTGTTTCCTCAGAGAAAGTGACATAACAGACAGGAATCTTCCGCATGATACCTGCGTTGAACCGATATTACAATTTTACCGTTATAGCACTTGTGTGAGTTTAATACTGAAAAGACTTTCTCATTGTAATTTTAGTGATTTTCGCTGGTTTTTACATCAAATTTGACTGTATTCATTTGCTCATAGCAAAAGTTTGCAAGATCTCCATTAGTCACCCGCCGCGCCGCACTGACTAGGAATAATAATCGTAGAGTAGTGTGATTTGTAATCTTGAACAGATCAGGACCGAAAAAAGAAAGCGAGTAATCAAATTATATCAAATTTACTATCGACAAATTAACGATTGTCGCAAGGTTTTCACAAATTTTCAGTTATAGGTGTCAGTTTGGGACTGATCTGCAACGGCTTTTCCACCCCACCCACACTGGCCTCTCGCCTGCGTGGTGTGAGAAGTATGAAGAGTGGCCGAGCCGAAACTTTGTAGGCGATACTTGTCTCGTGAAATTTTGCGTCAATCTTTAATTCTTCGATAGTACACTGGTAAAGTTTCTAAACAATTTAAGTAAAAAATTGAGAGTTATTTCAAGGACAGTTAGAGACTCAGCGCAACGCTTGCGACAGGTGTCCACTTTTCAAGCTCAATTTTGATTGGGACTCATCAAAACAACAGCTAAAAGTCGCTTACTGTTGACTGATGAGCGCGTGATTTGAATTCGCCCGGTAAAACCGGTTTCAGTTTTCGAGACTGCGGACCATTCTCTCTTTCATTGAGCTTACCACTCAACAGTAGGCGACTGTTTATTGTTGTAGGCGGTGACTGCCGAACAAAACTGTGCGCGGTAAACTTGCTTCTCTTTACAAACAAGGGAAGCATATCATGTGCTGGGTCTCTATATTTGTCTCTGACTCATTTACAATTTCATCTAGGATCTTTAGAAATTCAGGGGTTGGCAATGGTTTTGTAAAAATTTCGGCAATAGTTTCACTTGAACAAACAAATTTCTTTTTGATTTCTTGACTCCGGCACAAGTCTTTGTTATTAGTGCACTCAAAATAGCATCATGTTTTCCGCGTTTTGAATTTTCAAAACTGTTTGCGGCGGATACGGCTGTCGACATTAATCGAGATTGTTCGTTGATGATACTGATTGAATGCTGTCAAGATCATAGCCGTAGCCATAATATCGTATTTCTCTCTCTTTACTCATTTGACTGCATGTGTTAAGGGCAAAAAGGTGATGTCGCCAAAACCCAGTTTGTGACCCCTCTATCCATTCAGCTCGGCAAATGGAGTCGATCGCCCTCAAGGGTTTTCATACATATATTTTGCAATTGGGGCCGCTTAACTGGCAACTCATGCCTATTTAACATGGGCAAAAAGGTGATGTCGCCAAAACCCAGCTTGTGACCCCTCTATCCATTCAGCTCGGCAAATGGAGTCGATCGCCCTCAAGGTTTTCATACATATATTTTGCAACTGGGGCCGCTTAACTGGCAACTCATGCCTATTTAACATGGGCAAAAAGGTGATGTCACCAAAACCCAGCTTGTGACCCCTCTATCCATTCAGCTCGGCAAATGGAGTCGATCGCCCTCAAGGGTTTTCATACATATATTTTGCAACTGGGGCCGCTTAACTGGCAACTCATGGCTACTGAACATGCAGAAAAGGACAGGAACAGGGGCCGTAGTCATGTGGCAGCCCATATATCCATCCTTGTCTAACACATGCGTTCAAATGGGCTAACAGAGACAAACACAAAATCCCGGCTATGGCTATGGTTAAGGCTCTTTACAGTTGTGGCTCGTGTAAGGCAGGGCTGCCGTTTTGCGTATAATTAATCGTATTTTTCAATTCACCGATGGTTCCACCGGTTGAGAAAAGATTACTCAGTTCAATTCAATGTATGGCTGTAATGCACTGAAATGCTCACATCTGTAATCTTTCCTCAATCGGTGGAGTCGTAGATGACTCTAGAAAACTTGCGGATATTTTAATTACTTAACAGAGTTTTCATCGATTGAGAAGAGATTACAGATCAGCGTATTTTCGTACATTTCAGTCATACGTTGAATTGTACTGTGTAATCTTTTCTCAACCGGTGGAATCATCGGTGAATTGAATTGTATAATTGCGATCAATTATACGCCAAACGACAGCCCTGGACTGTGAGGTGGGAACAACAGATTCTCTACGTGAAAAGCCGCGTGTAAAATAATCAATCTTCAAACGAAAAAATATCATGGGTGCCAAATAGCACGAGCCACCACTGTTCTCAAGTTGATGGCCCTCTGAGCTGCGACTGAAATTGTATACGATGGGGCTCACGCAAACTTTTGCTTGATCAAATGAATAGTCCAATCTGATGTAAAAACCCGCGACAATCACTAAAATATTACACTGAGAAAGTCTAAGAGTTAGTAACGAACTCACATACCTGCTATAACTGCAAGTTTGTAATGGCGGTTCAACGCAGGTATCATGGGAGATTCCTATCAATCATGTCATTTTTTCTACGGAAACACAGAGATATGTCTCAATTTAGATAGGAATCTCCCATGATACCTGCGTCTCTCCGCCGTCAAGCCCGTTTCTGATAATGAATGTCGTGATTTTTTAGTGTACTCATCGTCATTTTTACAGATTTTTATGCAAGAATCAAATCTTCAATTGCTTATAGCAAAAGTGTTCAACAGCCCCATACTCGGTTAGTTCCGGCCGTGAAATATACTGAAAACGGGAGCTTGGGAGCTCTGATGCAAACAGCCCTAACAGCACATGCCCGGAAAGATCCGTGTACATACCTACTGTCCGGCGTGCTTCTGTCGACTTTTTATTGCTTTTCCCGATGACATTTCCTGGATCTCGGCGCCCCAAGCTCAATCCAGCTCCATCGCCGGTTTCTCAAGCAACTTCTCCTGTACCCAATCTCGAATCGCCGATTCTTTTTTTTTTAAACTCCCGCTCTTCGCCTGCCTTTACAGACTGATTTAGTAGAGCGATATGCCGCACGGTGGATCGAGTCAATGGGGAGGGTCGGACATGGGCAGGAAAAAAAAAGGTCACATTTCCAATAACTTTTTATGGTTTTCTAGTAATTAAACATTTTCACCAAAAAACTTTTTCACAAAAAAAGTAGTCGAGCGGCCCAGTCAGAAAACGGCGTTCAATTTTGCTGCTTGGCAGGTTATTATTCTCTTTCGGCGTTCAAAGGTACTGATATGTTTCATTGAACGCCCAGTCAAAACTCCATCTCCCCCCCCTCTCGGTTCCTCCCCGCCCTTCCCTCCTGGAACTTGGTACAAATAGTGCAGTTTCTTTGAAAAAAAGTTATTCTCTTCCGGCGTTCAAAGGTACTGATATATTTCATTGAACGCCCAGTCAAAACTCTCTCTCCCCTCCCCCCTCTCGGTTCCTCCCCGCCCTTCCCTCCAGGAACTTGGTACAAATAGTGCAGTTTCTTTGAAAAAAGTTATTCTCTTCCGGCGTTCAAAGGTACTGATATATTTCATTGAACGCCCAGTCAAAACTCTCTCTCCCCTCCCCCCTCTCGGTTCCTCCCCGCCCTTCCCTCCAGGAACTTGGTACAAATAGTGCAGTTTCTTTGGAAGAAAGTTATTCTCTTTCGGCGTTCAAAGGTACTGATATATTTCATTGAACGCCCAGTCATGAATTTTCCCCCTCCCTCTCTTTCTCTCTCTCGACCCCTCCATCCCCTTTTTATTTGGTGCTTCGTAAAAGATTCTACGCTGCATGTAAAGTTGCATTCGCTCTCCAAGTATAAAAGCGAAACTAAAAACGTAAGTAAAAAACTAACTAAAATAAAAATAAAAATTTCAAAATTACAGGAGGGGAAAAAAACTGGGCCGGTTGTTCTTCTCCCCCCCCCCCCCAATCAGTCTTCTTTCCATGCCTTTTTTAACAGGTGCTTTTTACAGAAATTTCTACGCTGCATCTAAAATTGCATACTTTCTCAAATGAAGGCACTTCAAAAACTCGACTGCAGACGGTTTAAAACTGGTCCGAGTAATAAATGTTGCCAGTAATAAATAAAATAAATGTTGCCACAAGGGTAAATGTATCGGTCAGGGACCAAATCTTGTTGGGTCCCGAGCTCTCTGATTGGTCGAAACCGCGCGCAAGTGCACGCAAGTCGCAACGCTCGGGATTTAACAAGATTTGGTCCCAGGATAAAACAACAGTGTGAGACTGAAAGCGGGAGGGAGAGAGAGGAGTGAAAGATTCAAAGGAAAGAAGTGAAAGGAGAGAGGTGAGGGTTCTTCCTTTACGGACAGGTAATACAAAACAACCGGCCCAGTTTTTTTCCCCTCCTGTAATTTTGAAATTTTTATTTTTATTTTAGTTAGTTTTTTACTTACGTTTTTAGTTTCGCTTTTATACTTGGAGAGCGAATGCAACTTTACATGCAGCGTAGAATCTTTTACGAAGCACCAAATAAAAAGGGGATGGAGGGGTCGAGAGAGAGAAAGAGAGGGAGGGGGAAAATTCATGACTGGGCGTTCAATGAAATATATCAGTACCTTTGAACGCCGAAAGAGAATAACTTTCTTCCAAAGAAACTGCACTATTTGTACCAAGTTCCTGGAGGGAAGGGCGGGGAGGAACCGAGAGGGGGGAGGGGAGAGAGAGTTTTGACTGGGCGTTCAATGAAATATATCAGTACCTTTGAACGCCGGAAGAGAATAACTTTTTTTCAAAGAAACTGCACTATTTGTACCAAGTTCCTGGAGGGAAGGGCGGGGAGGAACCGAGAGGGGGGAGGGGAGAGAGAGTTTTGACTGGGCGTTCAATGAAATATATCAGTACCTTTGAACGCCGGAAGAGAATAACTTTTTTTCAAAGAAACTGCACTATTTGTACCAAGTTCCAGGAGGGAAGGGCGGGGAGGAACCGAGAGGGGGGGGAGATGGAGTTTTGACTGGGCGTTCAATGAAACATATCAGTACCTTTGAACGCCGAAAGAGAATAATAACCTGCCAAGCAGCAAAATTGAACGCCGTTTTCTGACTGGGCCGCTCGACTACTTTTTTTGTGAAAAAGTTTTTTGGTGAAAATTTCAGGAGTTTTGAGAAGAAAAACTTAACATTTATTTATTTTTACACCTCTCTTCCAGTGCTCAAGCAAATGCACTTCCTTTTTTTTTTTTTTTTTTTTTTTTTTACTTGAATAATTATTTATATTTTATTTTGAGCAACCTCCTCCTTTCCCCTAACAGTTGCTCCTATCCTCACCTTCTGCACTAGAGTGCCTTGATCGAAGTGCTCAAGCAATTTTTTTTTTTTTTTTTTTTTTTTTTTTAACGTTAATAATTATTTATATTTTATTTTGAGCAACCTCCTCCATTCCCCTGATAGTTGCTCCTATCCTCACCTTCTGCAGTAAAGTGCCGCAGTTCCATTTATAAGTGGGTAATATGAAAGAGACCACCGCAACAAACCATGTAATTTTCTCCCTTTCTTTTTTCTAATAATGAAAGGAAATTCGGTTCAGTATACTGTCGTTTGATTGTATCTTATCTAACATAGAGTCCCTGTATATACTACTATGACAGGGACTCTAATCGAGGCTGAGCTCAATGGTGTCGGGACTCAGGTCGGGACTCTATAACAAACAGGTTGCGTAATATCTCACTCTGTTAGTGGAAGTTTGCACTAGCGGCACCACTTTAATCTTTCGAATTTAAACCTACAGAGTGCGCGTAAAGCGCGACGGTACTACAGTGGCTATACTGTAGACGGTGCGGTAAAATCGGAAGGAGCTGGATATGCAATTTGTCCGTCACAGCACACTACTTTCACTGCTAATAATAATAATAAATAAGGAAACACAGCTGACTTTGCATTTCGTATATTGGTCAGTAGGTCACTGCAAGAAAGATTATAGATACTGTAAGGAGAAAATGTCATCTTTGTTGGTCACATCAACCCAATGTTTACATAATAACATCATAACATTATTTTTACACTTACGTCTTTTACGCCTCGAAAGGCGATGGGAATCGTACTGCAATGAAACAAAGTTATTAATTAACTTATTATTATTATATTAGTCATTCATACTTCACCCTCTCAAATTTCTCAACAGTGCCACAGTGCTTTTTTGTCGAGCTTTGAATCAACCCTGTAAATTATTGGAAAAGTGAAAGTTTTGAGAAGGTAGGCAATATGAAATTTACCGTTTGATTTTTAAGTTTTTCTTTTGCTTTCGCATCAGATTTTGAAAATGTAAATGAAAATTTTGATTTCACTGGCTTATTTTCCTCCCTCTGATGAACATTTTCACATGTCGTTGATATTTTTTGGCATTATTATACCTACAAACATGGGTCCGGAGTTGCTTAGACCGGTTCTTAGTCCGGTTCTTAGACCGGTTCTTAGACCGTTTTAGACCGGTTCTTAGACCGGTTCTTTCTTGTGATTCTTCTGAATCATCCGAACGTTCTATTCGACCAATATAATTCTCATTGATCCAATAGAACGTTCTGATAATTTACAAGAAAGGGTCTTTGAATGAATAAGACTCATGTTATTTTATAAAGAATTTTGTTCGTTCCCTAATAAGTCTGTTGCATACTTTTGCTACAACAATATAGAACATTGATTCTTAGGTAAAATTCGGCGAAAATAACGATGCGCACATTAAAAACGTTCAAAATCCACTCATTACTCAGGAAATACTTCAATTTCAAACAGCCCGCGTACACTAGACACTATTTCCACCGCATACTACTACCTACATAGACGAACCACCGTGCATAAGTAAACAACATCGTAACTACAAAATGATGGAATTTCTTTTTTAATACGTGAAATATAAGCTGCATTTGCTGTCTAGTCTTTCCGTTTATCAAAGATTACAAAATAATATAAGAAATGTACGCATCTAAACGAAATATTCCAATGTTTTGTAAGTTCTGTTCTTGTTTTCATGAACGAGATGGATCTATACATGTAGTTATAAGTCTGCGATATAGTGTCTTGTGTAGCGCGGGCTGTTTGAAATGGAAGGTATTTTCTGAGTTTATGAGTGAATTTTGAAAGTTTTTAATGTGCGCATCGTTATTTTCGCCGAATTGAACGTTAGAAACAATGAGTTATATTGATGTAGCAAGTACGCAACACGACCCATTTCAATAAGAAATCTTCTCCTAATGGCTGGTTATTGCAGAGTGTTTTTGCAAATTTTCATAAAATTCCAACTGTTACATTTGACACATTCCAATTTTTCAACCCATATACCCATTTTTTCCCTTACTGATGTCAATGGAAACCTTTTGTCATCCATCACTTGCCTATAATTCAAAATTTCGAAAAAAAAAAAAACAAAATAGCCCCTCTGGGAAATGGTAAAAGCAACTTCTCTGCAAACTTTTGATGCAAATGGACGATTGTTTCAAAATGTATGCTGGAATATAGGCAGACAGACATCTGCGCCATCGCAATACTTTCTCATTTTCTAACTTCGTTAGTTTTGAGAAGTAAATGATAACTGATAACACTCCACCAAGGAGGCGGTTATACCCTCTTCGAAAGTATTTTTCTTTCTTTGCTCACGGTACACCCTATCAGAGGCCTACACAGGAATTTGTCTTCCTCTCGCATTTCCCATTTGAACTCGTGAGTAGGAAAATGACAGAAACAGGGGCTCGAACGTGTATTCAGCCCTTCACTCTCTATTCCTTTTCCCTTTTCTAAGTACATAAATCACACAATCAAAGAGAAGAGAGAAGAGAGAGAGGAGAGAGGAGAGAGGATAGAGAGAGAGAGAGAGAGAGAAGAGGAAGAGAGGAGAGAGAAGAGAGAGAGAGAGAGAGAGAGAGGAGAGAGAGAGAGAGAGAGAGAGAGAGAGAGAGAGAGAGAGAGAGAGAGAGAGAGAGAGAGAGAGAGAGAGAGACTAATTCCTGCGTACGCCATTGCACCCTATTTTTACTACCCGTGTGAGTAAAATGTACCCTCATCTCTACGTTCGTTCCAACTTTCACTCCGGATTTTTCGGCCGATTTTTAACAGTGTATTGGAAAAAAAGAAGATCCTTTCCACAGACAAATCGGAGATCGAAAGGTTTATGCTAACTTACTCAATCTTCAACTCTGTACTTTCATTTAGTCAAATAACACGACTATCAAAACGTGACGCAAGTGCGTGCACGGCAGTGGCGGCTTGTGAAATGCGACATCGATGTCTCCTTCCTTTAAAAGTATAGAAAAGTATCGATCGTCAAGAGGTCTAGTGCACACCGCCGAAAATTCGATGCTTTCTTTCGCTTTTCCATAGTTTTTAAATGGATGAACATCGAATAATCGCATTTGAAACAAGTCGCCACTACTGGGGCACGGAAACGCTTTCTTACGGACTCAACAAAAAAAACGAATAAGAGTGCGAATCAGAAAACGATCTATATCACAAAGCTATACGATACAAATGTTTTTGTCGCGGAATTGATGTCGAAGGGAGCGTTGTCGAACGCAAGGAGGGGGAGGGGGGTGGATTTATGAGATATAAAAGCTTCCATTGGGAATTCACATCATTATCGAGAGTTTTGTACGTACAAGGTGCTAAAAGGGGGAGCGAAAGAGAGAGAGAGATAGAGAGAGATATAATATATATAGAGAGAGAGAGAGAGAGAGAGAGAGAGAGAGAGAGGGGGAGGGAGAGAGGGAAGAGGAGTGCTTTTACAACTTCGGCAGAACAGTTTAAATAGACGGTTCCTCCTCATCTCATAATTAAAACCTCGTTTCAACGGCTCGAAGTTTTAACGGATTGAAATAGTTATGCGATGTTGTTACATAACTTTCTGTCCTACGACCGATGGGCGATGCTCATGTAAATACCTCTTCTCAGCTCTGCGTCGTCGGGTACGGTAAATGTTCGACCCCCCCCCCCTTCCTCCCGCCTTTTGGCAAGTATTTCCCTCGTGCTATCCGCCTCTTATCCGACGGATAGCGCCACTAGTCACTTTTGGGGGAAATCGTGGTTTTGGCATTTTAAATTGAAAAACCAATTGCAATATCCAAGATCGTCTGCTCTTATGTAATTTTCATGGTTTTTTTTGAGCCCCAAAAGAGCGAACTTGGTTGAGAATTGAAGCCGTAATATCAGGAAAGCCGGAAAAATGATGCAAAGAAAGAGGAGATATTGCCGTATTTCGCTCGAACGTTGCATAAAGATGGCTTCGTAAGATATGATTTCCTCTGATTTAGTCCCGTAAACCGACGTGTTTTATTGACGATTGTGCAAGATGTGAAATATGTATCTCCTACGAGAGCTTTTTTTAACTTTTACTCAACTTCACTCTCGATAAGCTCGACTTTTATTTTTTGCAGCTTTTTCGTGTCAGCTCGACTTTGTATGCAGATTGCATCCTTAGCTCTTCTGAAACAGACTATTGACGAAGTGGCGATATCAAGCGAAGACGCCGCTCAGCCAAAGAAGGCTTTTCAATATCCGCCCTATATCAGAGCAATATCAACGTTTCTCCGTGACGGTGCCTCATATCTAATTTTCCATGATTGGACTGACGACACTTTGATATCAAAACTATCCCAAACAGATTCAGTACTGCAGCAGATTTAACAAGGGTCGTATTCGTCTTTTCGTGAGATTATCGCATCTCAGCAGCAGGTTCTTTGTGTAGATGAATAGGTGTATCTTATTGAGATTTTCAAGATACGTTGTGCCTTAAAGTTTATTTGATTTCTTGCAAAGGCTTATCAAGGAATTTGTCTCGCTCTCTATCTCTCCCCCTCTCTCTCTCTATCTCTATCTCTCTCTCTCTCTCTCTCTCTCTCTCTTCTCTCTCTCTCTCTCTCTCTCTCTCTCTCTCTCTCTCTCCTCTCTCTCTCTCCTCTCTCTCTCTCTCTCTCTCTCTCTCTCTCTCTCTCTCTCTCTCTCTCTCTTCTGATTCCTATCAACCCGACGGCAATTTTTAGTAATGCCTTCATCGCTAGAGAACTGAGTCTATGGAATAAATTGCTTGTGACTCTCACTCAAACGGATCACTCCCTGTACTCATTTAAGAAAGATTTGTCGAGGTTAGGAAAGTAAGGAAGTTTAAAACAGGAAATCTAAAACTATCTGCGAGACTGAAATAAAATTTAAAGTTTAAAACGTTTAAATTCCGAAGAAACAGTTTTTCTCTGAACTTTTTCTGCAATGCTGAAATCGGACGAAGTGGTCGCTGGAAGAGTATCTGTGTAGAGTTCGTCCAGGATGTGGTCTGTCCTACAGTTGATCGGAGTGAAAGAATGAACGGGGACTTTCATTGAAGAGCCCAAAACTTCTGCTAACTCCATTTCGGAAATCGGTGGGCCATTGAGGTTTTTGTATAATCAGATTCCATTGAACTCCCACATAATCGATCAACTTATATCAGGTGACATGAGAGTAGAATGTGATTGTTCACGAGCATTGGCTTGTGTGCTAACTGGTGACGTAGCGATTTCTTCATTTGGTCGCATTAAAAGGTCGAATTTGAGGCTCATCGTCGATTCCTGACGATTCGATAGTTTTCGTGGATTTTAATAAAACAGTCTGAAAGGAACGTTGCGACATTGCACGCTTATTCGCCAGTGTCCACGAGCCGCCACGCTGCGGCACTTGCGGGAAATATTATACAGTTCAGTTGAGTGTGTGACTGTAATGCACGAAAACACTCGTATCCGTAATCTTTTCGCAACCTGTGGAGTCGTCGATGACTTTAAAAAAAAATCTTACGGACATTTTTATTAATTAACGGAGCTCCCACCGATTGAGAAAATTTTACAGATCAGAGTATTTTCGAGTATTTCAGTCATACACTGAACTGAACTGTGTAAATCTCTTCTCAACCGGTGGAATCATCGGTGAATTGAAAAACATCAATAATTACACGCTAAACAGCAGCTCTGAAACATTCCCAACGTCATTCCGTAACTGTAGTTCAGCAATATTTGGTGATAAGACATGTTTCCTTTCTCACTCTAACAAAGTAGAAAAATTGAGAAAGTATTGCGATGGCGCAATGATTTTCAAGGTATCTTGTTTCGACACTTGGCCCTCTTCAACTAAGTAAATCATGATAATTACAAATAATTGGCTCTCATCATGCGCCTAATACTATCCTAAAGAATATTCATCCGTGAAGTTTTAATATTATTAACCATATGTGGCTTGGAGGTGTAAATGCACAAACTTTCTGTGGCTTCTGTCAGTCTGTCTGTCTGTAGCCATAAAACGTGAACCCAGCAAACTGTTATACTATTGATCCATATGCATCCAAATTTTGCAGATATGTTGATTCGAACATTCCCCAAAGGGACTTTTTTTTTATTTATTTTTGAAATTCTAATTTTTAGGTCAGTCGACATGGATCATGACTCATGGATAAAATATGGTTTCCATTAAAATCAATGGGGAAATGAGTCAAAAAAAGGAAAACTTTAAAGATTTCTAAAGTGGATCTTTGGATCTGGATAAAATATAAAAAAGGGTCGGGGTTTTCCCCCTCGTATATTGAAAGGGGGTCTGGGGGTCTCCCCCAGAATATTAAAGAGGGGTCTGGGGGATCCCCCCAGATTAAATAAGATGTAAGAAAGTGTTCGTATAGGGTATTCCCTATAGTTTATTTCTTTCCGATATTACGGAAATCACGTTAAGGAGAGAATGAGATATATCAGCGAAATCTCCGCTTCCTTGCGGCTTATTATATTTTAAAACATAAAGTTTATATTACGTAAGTTAGCCTCGACTTCAACCCGCAAAGCCAGCCGGCGCGTGGAACTTCAAAGAGAGAAAATGACAAGAGGCAGAAACTTTTGAGGGGGAGGAGGAGGTGGTAGTTAGGTAAAACTATCAAATTGCGTTTCGGAGCGGATGAGGGAAAGAAAATTGGGGTGATGCGCGGAAAACAAGCGGGGAGGGCGTGGAGGGGGCAAGGAGGGGAGGGGGAGGGGGGAGGTTAGTGGTATACAAACGGGGGACGGAGAAACTTGTGAATTTGGACGAGTGATGAGGTGGAGGCACTGTGGCTGTTACTGTAAGGGCAATGACGGAGGGAATCGACTTCCCACTCGCAACCAGGGAACAGTGTTGTCAGAGTTCAAAGGAGATATTCAAAGAGCTCAAATACCGCGCGCGAACGCGTTTTCGTGATCTTATCTGCCCCACACAGTTTCAGTTCATTATAATAATCGTAAAATCATTCAAATGAACTATAGAAAATACCCTACGAACACTTTCTCACATCAAAATTGCTCTGGGGGAGACCCCCATAGGAGACCCCCATAGGAGACCCCCAGGCCCTCCTTTAATATTCTGGGAAGACCCGCAGACCCCCCCCCCCCTTCAATATTATGTGGGAAACCCCCAGACCCCCTTTTGATACTTTTATCCAGTCCGAAGATCCATTTTTGAAATATTTAATTTTCCTGTTTTTTTTACCCATTTTCGCATTGATTCTTGGAAACCATTTTTCATCCATAACCAACCTAAAAATTAAATTTCAAAAAACAAAAAAAAGTTCCTCGGGGGAATGTTAAAAGCAACGTCTCTGCAAAATTTAGATGCATTAGATCAATATCGAAAAAGTTATGCTGGGTTTCACGTTCTATGGGTATGAGAGACAGGCAAACGCCACAGAAAGTTTGTGCATTTACACCTCCTAGCCAAACATAGTTAAATAATATTGAAACTTCATGATGAATATTCTCTAGGATAGTATTACTCTTGATGAGAGCCAATTATTTTAAGTCGGAGATATACATATTTTAGGAGATGCCCCCTACGGGTTAATTTCACAGTAGCTGTTTAGAATGTGTTTGCAATTTTCGACAAAATTCAAACTGCTATATTTAAAACATTCGAAGTTATACCTACGTTTACCTATTTTACCAATTTTTCATTGATTTTAATTGACATATTTTACTATCCATAAGTAACCTACAGAAAATACAAAGAGAGTCCTCCTCGAGTGGGAGGGGAAAAGCATATCTCTGCAAATTTTGATGCATATGGACGATTGGTTAAAAATATGCTGGGATATACGCACCGTCATAGCCGTAGCCAGGATATTGTCTTTCTCTCTCTTGGCCCATTTCAACGCATGTGTTAGAAAGGACAGAAAGAGGGGCTGAAGTCACGTGACAGCCCCTATATCCATCCTTCTCTAACACATGCATTCAAATGGGCTAAGAGAGAGAAAGACAATATCCTGGTCTTATGAAGTCAGCTGTGATGACAGTCGGCCATGATTGTTCGCATGTGTCGCGCTAACCCCGCAAATATCGTGCATTCGGTGGAAAGATACAGGGATGAATAGTGTCTAGTGTTTTTCGCGAGTTGTGAATTTATTAATGAATTTTCGTGTTTTCTAATCCTACTTTTGTCATTTTTACGGCTTTTTACGTATGAATTGGTACTTTCTTATGCTCTAGCCGAAGTGTACAACAGACCCATAATGAAGGTAATTAAATAATCCTACTTCGGAGAGTTGGTTTAGCCTATTCCTCTAATTGAAGGCACTCGTCGATACATTATTTTTATTTTACTTTCTGACAACTAACAAAGTTAGAAATTGAGAAAGTATTGCGATGGCGCGGCTGTCTGTCTGTCTCTGTTCGAATTCTTACGTCCCAATATTCTCAATTCCTCACATTAGTTTGTGAAAGGTACGGAAATCAATATTTGTGACAAATATTATAAAATGATACAATAACACTCAGGAGTTACAAGTATGATTCCAACTCCAACTATCATCCTTAGAGTCCTGAGTGTTATTGTTTCATTTTGATAATTTTTCGACACAAATATTGGTTCCATGTACCCTTTCACAAACTAAGATGAAGAATTTTGGATATTGAGACGTAGGGATCCAAACAGACGCCGTCAATGCTTAGTGTTTCTTTGTTTATAGAGTCAGCTGTGATGACACTGATGGAAGTCGGCCATGATATTTGAATGTGCCTCTAAACCCCGCGAAATATCGTGAATTTGGTAGAAAGATACAGGATAAATAGCGTCTAGTGTTTTTCGCAATTTGTGAGTTTATTAATGAATTTTCGTGTTTTCTGACGCTGACATTGTCATTTTACGGCTTTTTACAAATGAATTGATTCCTTCAATCGGTCTAGCCGAAGTGTGTACAACAAATCCATTTAAGCATGGTATATCGATGATTTGATTGAGAAGACTCAGACAATCCGTTAACTCCATTGGATTGGATCAGTCAACAATAGTCATGCGTCATGGGTGCAGCTTTGAATTTTGTACAATGTACTATCGACGAATTAAAACTGTCGCGAGATTTTCCCGAGCTAATTTTCGCCTTCAAGGTTCTGGATTGGCCACTCTTCATACTCCTCACACCTTGCTGGTAAGACGCCAGAGCGGGTGGGGCGGGGAAAGCCGTTGCAGATCAGTCCCACACTTACACCCATACCTGAAAATGTATAAAAATCTCGTGACAATCTTTAATTCGTCGATAGTACAGTTCGGCAACGCGAACTAGCGAAGGTTCGAAGGAGCAGCAAGTACATTTTCAATTCAATAAAACGTAACGTCTGAAACGTCTCATTATTACGGACCATTCTTCGGCAACCGACAATGACGAACGAACGAAAGTCAACGTTGCCTCTTTTTCAAGCTCACCACGAAACAATGAACCGAGTTTACCCTGAAAACAATCTATCCAATTCTCAAAGGTTTCGTTTTCCTTGATGTTTCCTTTTTTTCCCCTTGCTGTAAATAAGTCCATATCCTTTCTTCCTTTCTCTTTCTTCTTAGTCTCATTTCTCCCTTTTATGTTTGGTTTGCTCCTTTAACCCTGTTCATAAAATACTTCATCAGATACAGGGTGAGCGAAATGTTCGAAGACACCTGCGGGCTGATCATTTACTTTATCGTTAAACCGATCGTTAAAACTGTCTACGAGTGATGCTATTGGTCGGAAATTGCAAAACTTGGCTGTTGCTATGGTAACTATCGTTAAGAGGCTCGTTTTATAAAGGCTATTCATGAGTAACCTTTAAAAAACGGACACTATAACGATGGTTACCATAGCAACGGCGGAGTTTTACAATATTCGACCCATAGAATCACTCATTCACAGTCTTAACGATCGGTTTAACGATGAAGTAAATGATTGGCTCGCTGAATAAAGTTTCCTTTTCATTCAGATACAGGGTGAGCAAAATTTTCGAAGACACCTGAATAAACTTTCCTTTCAATCTGATACAGCAGGGAGAAGGGGTTTCCAACCGTTTTTTCCCCGATGAGCAAAATTTGATTTTAGCTACACTGTCGCGGGCCGGACCCCTGCCCCCCTCCATTCTGTTGTTCCAATGATCAATGTTGCCTCCAAATGTTCATCACTTGAATTTGCTCTGTATCTAGATTTTGAGTATCTCATCTTTGAAAATGTCTATGCGCGCACAAATAAGTTGAACTGAACAGTGAACACGGGAAAAATTCCACGGGCGGCGAAGTCTTCAGGGTGGGGAATTTCTTCTTCCAGAAGGTGCGGCATGAAATTTTTGGGGTCATTTTCCTTGGAGTAGTGTTTAAAGTTGTTATTGCATGGAAGTTCAATAACTCCAATAATTGAAGATTTAGGGGTAACATCTTTTGCGGAATATTTGTTAGAAATTGAAATAATATTTTCAAAGTTTTTTGCAAATACATTTATTTAAATCTGGAAAAGCGCAAACCTTCAAATGATTGTGGCAGGCCGGTTCAAAGAGCTCCGCGGACCGTAGGTTGGAGACCCTGAGATACAGGGTGAGCAAAATGTTCGAAGACACCTGTATAAACCTTTCAATCAGAAGCAGACAAGAATCTCGTTCCTTCTCTATCGATACTGGGTACTTACTCGGCTCCAATACCTGTTCTTAGTTGCGGATCCACGCCGGGAGGGGGGGCCACGTGCCCCTTCAAGCAGGAGCAAACAGTTACAAGTAACGAGTTAGTGGTTCGTTTTGTAGGCACTCTTTTGAGGTGGATCGTCAGCTACCCTGGAAAAGTGCCTCCATAAGTCCATACGCATCAATCGTTACTCGGTTTATGTTATCGCTACAATTGTCTCATGAGTTGAACCCAGCCGTAGCCAGGATATGTCTTTCTCTCTCTTGGCCCATTTGAACGCATGTGTTAGAAAAGGATGGATATAGGGGCTGTCACGTGACTTCAGCCCTCTTTCTGTCCTTTTCTAACACATGCGTTTAAATGGGCCAAGAGAGAGAAGGACAATATCCATGGCTACGGCTATGGTTGAACCAGTTCGATCCGAACCCAATACCCCCGTGAACCTGAACCAAACCGAAAATGTTGCCTGTTCAAAGCACTATTTTAAAACTATCGATAGCAAGATTCGAGAAGTCTTTTATTTCAATTATAAGCTTCAGCAAAGTTCTCGTTTCTTCGAAACCACAGCCATTTGTGTAATTCAAAAGGGAGGGGCTTTTGTACATGAAACCAATGAAAAAATACGAATTTTAATGCGTGTAACGGGGCTGTTGCACACTTTTGCCATATAAGTGATTTAATAGTTGATTCAGGTGTGAAAACCTCCAAAAATAACGATGGCAGCTCTAAAACTTCCGAAATCCACTCCTATAAACTCGATAAACGCTTTTATTTGCGCGGACGTAATGGTGGTTGAGGGTAGTAACAATGAGAGATTCCCATCAAACAATACTGTAACTCCATCAAAAAGTGACCAATAAGAGACGACTTTTATTCGACACCGGTGTCACCAGGTGTTGTGGTACCATTCATCGGATGTGGATCATTACTCTGATGATTAATTACTGTGTGAATCATCCTTGTCAGCATAGAAAGAGTGGCGAATTGAAGATAGGAATCTCCCATCGTTACTGCAGGAATCTCCCATCGTTACTGCCCTCGGCCAACATTACGTCCTCGTATACACGGTGTTAAGAAAAAAAGTTTCCACTGCGGTTTTTTCGAATTCGGCTGCGAATTTTGAAAAACGGGCAAACACGTGTCCAATATATCGAGGGGGACCCATTTTGGGGGGGGGTTAATTTTTTCGGCGCCCCCCTGGGAGGGGTGGAGGAGGGGGTAACCCCCTTTTTTTCTTATGGGAGCCCTATTTTTTCATTTCAGTATCTGAAAGAGCATGAAATAAGAACCTTTTTGGCGCAAACCGAAGGTCGATATCGTTTTTTCGTTTTCGATAGATCGAAGGTCAAAGTTCGATATGGACCTATTTTCAAAAAATCATTACTCCACTTTGAGATACCGGAATTTAAAAAACTAGGGGTCTAAAATACTCCAAAAGCAAGCCCTTTTAGAAAAAACTACAAATTTGACACAAATTTAGCCAAAAATAGGGTTTAGCGCCCCCGACAATTGTCAACGTTTTTGCCCCCCAGGGGGGCCATCAGACAAATTCCTGAGACGATCTCTATCGAGTGATACATCGATCGAAAGGGCATATCAAACCGAGCATTTTTGGCGCAAACCAAAGGTCGATATCGTTTTTCACATTCGAGATATCGAATTTTGTAAATTAACTTTGACATTTGATATCTCGAATGTGAAAAACGATATCGACCTTTGGTTTGCGCCAAAATGCTCGTTTTGATATGCCCTTTCGATCGATGTATCACTCGATAGAGATCGCCTCAAGGAATTTGTCTGATAGGCCCCCCTGGGGGGCAAAAACGTTGACAATTGTCGGGGGCGCTAAACCCTATTTTGGCTAATTTGTGTCAAATTTGTAGTTTTTTCTAAAAAGGGCTTGCTTTTTGGAGTATTTTAGACCCCTAGTTTTTTAAATTCCGGTATCTCAAAGTGGAGTAATGATTTTTTGAAAATAGGTCCATATCCGAACTTTGACCTTCGATCTATCGAAAACGAAAACGATATCGACCTTCGGTTTGCGCCAAAATTTTCTTATTCATGCTCTTTCAGATACTGAAATGAAAAAATAGGCTCCCATAAGAAAAAGGGGTTACCCCCTCCTCCGCCCCTCCCAGGGGGCGCCGAAAAAATTAACCCCCCCAAAATGGGTCCCCCTCGATATTATTGGACACGTGTTTGGCCGTTTTTCAAAATTCGCAGCCGTATTCGAAAAAACCGCAGTGGAAACTTTTTTTCTTAACACCCTGTATACATATTAAAGCGTTTATTGAGTTTAAGAGTGGATTTCGGAAGTTTTCAGTTCTGTACGTCATTATTATTTTTAAGGTCTTTACATCAGAATCGACTGTTAAATCGCTTGCAGCGAAAAGTGCAACGGCTCCATTGGTTGGTGTAAGACTATACTGAGAGAATGATTTTTTTAATCCGAGGTGTATTTCGATTGTGTTAATGAAACTGAACAGTGAAATATTGACTAAGGGAAAATTCCTTTGACCCACGGAAAATTTCTGCTGCTACAAGTAAAAGTTCCTTGTCGTGACAGTGATTATCCTTCATGCAATCAGAACTTCACTTCGCGCAAGGAAAACTGTCACAAGTTAACGTGTTTCCTTGTTTTTGAAGAAGTGATATTTCTGTCATTGTCAGTGCATCCGTAGTTTCGCCGAATTTTATGCCATTTTTTTTGCAACTGAAATACACTACTTTGCCCTATTCAACTCACTTTTTCAGATTGACGCAAAATCGACGATTGTGAGTTGTTGTTGTTTTTTGTTTTTGGTTTTTTTTTTTAAATTGATATTTTATTTTTAACTACTTCCTTCCACTCCATAGAAGAATGATCACGCCTTGAAATAAATACAGAGATAGAACCAGAGTTGCATACAATTCCGATGAAATGCATTCGCTGGAAATATTTTAATTGAAATATTTAACGAGCTATAGAGTGCAGCGATGCAAACTCATGCTTCTCTGTTTTTTCCATAATGACGCCTTTTCTTTCTTTCTTCGACACCAACTATACATATGAGTGACAACATGTCTTCGTGTCAATCAATGGAAGGAAAATTCTATGCGTAACTCTCTGATCTCGAGTTATTATCATCTGTTTCCGAAATCGCTCCTCAGTATGATCGATAGTTTGCGACGCCTTCTGTCTCAACAGATGAGCACCCATTTTACCTTTGTGGATTTAACACTCTCGAAAAGTCTATAATTCTTATAGTGGACCTCCAACGTATGATTCTTAAGTTCCGCTAAACATAATGTGTAAGTGGGGTCTTTCCCATGCGAATAGGAGGGAGGGGGAGGGAGGGAGGGAGGGAGGGAGAGAGAGAGAGAGAGAGGAGAGGCGAATTCCTGGGCCTCCCCCTAAATTGGTAAAGTTTATTTTATTTTATTTTCATTTTTGGTACATAGTTAGCCAGAAAAACTGACTAGGCACAGGTCATAGAAAAAATGATACATTTGTTTTCATATAGCTAGAGATAATTAATTAAACATTATAGTGTTCATACCTCGGTTTTTTTCAGTTTTCTGGATTTTTTGAACTTTATGTGGAAGTGCTGAGTTGGACTTTCGAATCGACTTTGCCTCTCTAAGCCAGTAAAGTTTTTTCGCACGTGGAAGAATAAGGGGAGATAGAAGGCTTTGATACAGTTTCTTTTTCGGCTTTATTAGCCATTATGATTTACAATTATTTAGATTTACAATTAATGGAGCTGTCTGTTGTACAATCAGAGCCATAAGTCCTGCGTCGACGATCCGACGCAACCCGCACTACACGTAAAATAAACGCTCTCTTATCTTTCTTTTCTTTTGTTCTCTCAGACCGAGCGAGGTTCGAGCTACGTGTAATCGGGTTGCGTCGAATCGTCGACGCAGGACTAATGCTCTGCTGTACAATGCTCCTTCAAAACACAGCGCAGCTATAAATACTTGGTGGTACGCTATTTGCATTCTTGATGGATGATGGATAGATCCAGGACATTCCGGGAGTTCCGGCAGGAGACATGCGATAATAGATAATAGATAAAAATCCGAGATAAATTAAATAAAATTGCTCAATGTTCGGAAAATATAGGTTTATGACCGCACTGTGCGAGGAGTAGTCACCGTGTGAAGCTCATGCTCATTTCCACTGGAAAGAATTTGAGCAAAACGGTTGATTATGTTTGATTTCGACTCCGGTGACTTTGCCATGGAATTGCCGCCCGATTCCGGCGCAGTCCTGCCTCTCGCATCAATTGCATCAAATATCATTAGCAGTGTAGTACATACCAGTCCACACGATGAGAAGCAGAACTATAACGCTCGACATCACGTCAATGCCTTCCGCTTCCTTCCCCCCCTCTACTCATCGCTTCAATCCCCCCACCCACCCCAACCCCCCACCCCCAACCCCCCACACAAGCATCCTCCAACATATTTACTTACAACCGTAGTTTCAACTCCCCGTCCACCTGTCACAGGGTATCCTTCAGCTTTCGCCAAAAACTGATTCGATGTTTACGAGAAAATGAAATTCACCAGTTCACCGGATATTGTTTTCAGTTGTAAAACTTCGAGGGAGATCAGAACCAACACTTTGTGAATATGGCTGATGCACACTTTTGCTATAAGCAATTTAAAAATCGATGCTGGTGTGCAAAACTCCAAAAATAACAACGGCAGCACTTCCGAATCCACTCCTAAACTCAATAAACGCTTTTATTTTGCGCGAGTGTGATGTGGTATAGAGCAGTAATAATGGGAGATTCCTTTCTGAATCTCGTCACTCTCATCTCTATGCTGACGAGGATGATTCACAGAGTAAGTAATTAGTCATCAGAGTAGTGATCCACATCCGATGAATGGTACCGTGACACCTGGTGACACCGTGTCAAAGGAAAGTTTCTTCTATTGGTCATTTCTTGATGGATTTCAGTATTTTTAGAAAGGAATCTCTTATTATTACTGCCCTCAGCCACCATTACGCTCGCGTAAATATAATCGTTTATTGAGTTTAGGAGTGGATTTCAGAAGTTTCTAGTGCTGCCATCGTTATTTTTAGAGTTTTTATGCCAGAAGCGACTATTAAATCGCTCATAGCGAAAGTGTGCAACAGCCCCATTGTTTTCAGTATTAGAAGTGCGAGGTGGAATGGGGCAGTTGCAAGGGTCTGAAATGTTGTGTTTTTTATAAAGGAAAAAAGGAAATGAAAGTTTGATGAGCTTAGGACAAAGATGCCTTTGGTTTCTCCTCAAGTCCCATTGTTCCAAATATAAGATTTTGGCCCAAAATACATTGTTTTAAATGGAATTCCGCGTAGTGACGTCACTACACACACGATTTTTTACATCTTTTACACGTGTGTATCTCCAAAACCAGGACACTTAGGAAAAACCAAAGGCACCGTTGTTCTCAGCTCATCAAGTACTATCATTTTCTTTATAAAAACACAACATTCCAGACCCTTGCAACTGCCCCATTGAACCAATACGCCGTGAATTTAAAAGCGCCCTAGCCAATGGGCCTGTTGCATACTTTTGCTACTTGGATTATTGATTCTGGTGTAAAATCGCTTAAAAATGGAGCTGTTGCAAACTTTTGCTATAGGCTTATTAAGAGTTGAATTTTGGGTAAAAGTCTGTAACGCACTAAAAAATCACGATATCCTTTCCTAACTCAAAAACTGCGTTGAAACGCGAGACTGCGCAATGGCGGTGATTTCCGCCTTATACATTAGGTTTCCCTATCTCAAATAAGCTCCATCCTCACGAGTTGTTCTCGCGACACCACACAAAAAGAAGAAGAAGAAGGAGCATACAATTGCCATGAGATTTAGGCAGTAATCACCGCCATCACGGACTCGCGTTTGAAAGCATTTTATGAGTTTGGTAGCAGATTCCGTGAATCATTAGCGTGCTTATCGTCATTTCACAGGTTTTTTCCCCATCATCAACTCTTGATAAGCCTGTAGCAAAAGTTTTCAACAGCTCCAATAATCCATTGAGAGCATCAAAATATCAAACTTCTCATAAGCCCAAAGGCGTTTTAAGGAAAGCCGAAGGTGGCGGTAAAATGGGCAAGTTAACCCTGCATGCATGCAGGACACCGACACCGCATGTATAGACACCGATTCTGAAAATGCTACCGTTTTCATTAAACTGGCCCAGATGTTACGTAAATTCTATTTTTCGTCTTTCCTCGCGTAAAATTCGAATCCTTGAACAAGTATAAGTTTTGAGTAGAAACTAAGACCTAGTTTGAAACTAGCGTGTTAAAATACTTGTGAATATCCTTGAAGATAATCTGGTTTTTAATCTAGCTCGAATCCCGGCCGGGGCGACAAGATTTGATGGACCTCAGAACTCTCTGGACATTTTAATACTATGCATTTTTTTTTTTTTTTTTTTTTTCCGGACTTTCGAAGGGACATTTTTGTATTAGCGGGTTGACATTAGACAACAAGGTACCTTGCGCTTTTATTTCATTTGAAAAGGCGAAGGAACGTAAATGTCGACCACTTCAAAGCGGAAGCCGTGCGGCAGTTTAATGAAAACGATATTGCAAAGCTGCAAGATTCCGATCGATTTTAATTCGTCTTCATTTTTCAATTCTCTCCAAGAGCATTTCGCATTCGTCTTGAAAAAAATGACGATGGTAAAGTCAGTCTTCAAATCTTCAAAGAAATTCCAAAGAACGTTGTCAGTTATTTTTATTGAAAATTCCTGAGTGGTACGTGGAGGCTCCAAATGAGACGAACTCACTGATTCAGATTCTCGTAATGTAATTATACAGGGTATTACAGAACGCTGGTGCCAACTTCTGGAGCATATATTTGAGGCCAAAAAGACTTTTCCCCTACAAACATGGGTCCGGAGTTGCTTAGACCGGTTCTTAGTCCGGTTCTTAGACCGGTTCTTAGACCGGTTCTTAGACCGGTTCTTAGACCGGTTCTTTCTTGTGATTCTTCTGAATCATCCGAACGTTCTATTCGACCAATATAATTCTCATTGATCCAATAGAACGTTCTGATAATTTACAAGAAAGGGTCTTTGAATGAATAAGACTCATGTTATTTTATAAAGAATTTTGTTCGTTCCCTAATAAGTCTGTCGCATACTTTTGCTACAACAATATAGAACATTGATTCTTAGGTAAAATTCGGCGAAAATAACGATGCGCACATTAAAAACGTTCAAAATCCACTCATTACTCAGGAAATACTTCAATTTCAAACAGCCCGCGTACACTAGACACTATTTCCACCGCATACTACTACCTACATAGACGAACCACCGTGCATAAGTAAACAACATCGTAACTACAAAATGATGGAATTTCTTTTTTAATACGTGAAATATAAGCTGCATTTGCTGTCTAGTCTTTCCGTTTATCAAAGATTACAAAATAATATAAGAAATGTACGCATCTAAACGAAATATTCCAATGTTTTGTAAGTTCTGTTCTTGTTTTCATGAACGAGATGGATCTATACATGTAGTTATAAGTCTGCGATATAGTGTCTTGTGTAGCGCGGGCTGTTTGAAATGGAAGGTATTTTCTGAGTTTATGAGTGAATTTTGAAAGTTTTTAATGTGCGCATCGTTATTTTCGCCGAATTGAACGTTAGAAACAATGAGTTATATTGATGTAGCAAGTACGCAACACGACCCATTTCAATAAGAAATCTTCTCCTAATGGCTGGTTATTGCAGAGTGTTTTTGCAAATTTTCATAAAATTCCAACTGTTACATTTGACACATTCCAATTTTTCAACCCATATACCCATTTTTTCCCTTACTGATGTCAATGGAAACCTTTTGTCATCCATCACTTGCCTATAATTCAAAATTTCGAAAAAAAAAAAAACAAAATAGCCCCTCTGGGAAATGGTAAAAGCAACTTCTCTGCAAACTTTTGATGCAAATGGACGATTGTTTCAAAATGTATGCTGGAATATAGGCAGACAGACATCTGCGCCATCGCAATACTTTCTCATTTTCTAACTTCGTTAGTTTTGAGAAGTAAATGATAACTGATAACACTCCACCAAGGAGGCGGTTATACCCTCTTCGAAAGTATTTTTCTTTCTTTGCTCACGGTACACCCTATCAGAGGCCTACACAGGAATTTGTCTTCCTCTCGCATTTCCCATTTGAACTCGTGAGTAGGAAAATGACAGAAACAGGGGCTCGAACGTGTATTCAGCCCTTCACTCTCTATTCCTTTTCCCTTTTCTAAGTACATAAATCACACAATCAAAGAGAAGAGAGAAGAGAGAGAGGAGAGAGGAGAGAGGATAGAGAGAGAGAGAGAGAGAGAAGAGGAAGAGAGGAGAGAGAAGAGAGAGAGAGAGAGAGAGAGAGGAGAGAGAGAGAGAGAGAGAGAGAGAGAGAGAGAGAGAGAGAGAGAGCGGAGAGAGAGAGAGATAGAGCGAGGAAGAGAGAGACTAATTCCTGCGTACGCCTTGCACCTATTTTTACTACCCGTGTGAGTAAAATGTACCCTCATCTCTACGTTCGTTCCAACTTTCACTCCGGATTTTTCGGCCGATTTTTAACAGTGTATTGGTAAAAAAAGAAGATCCTTTCCACAGACAAATCGGAGATCGAAAGGTTTATGCTAACTTACTCAATCTTCAACTCTGTACTTTCATTTAGTCAAATAACACGACTATCAAAACGTGACGCAAGTGCGTGCACGGCAGTGGCGGCTTGTGAAATGCGACATCGATGTCTCCTTCCTTTAAAAGTATAGAAAAGTATCGATCGTCAAGAGGTCTAGTGCACACCGCCGAAAATTCGATGCTTTCTTTCGCTTTTCCATAGTTTTTAAATGGATGAACATCGAATAATCGCATTTGAAACAAGTCGCCACTACTGGGGCACGGAAACGCTTTCTTACGGACTCAACAAAAAAAACGAATAAGAGTGCGAATCAGAAAACGATCTATATCACAAAGCTATACGATACAAATGTTTTTGTCGCGGAATTGATGTCGAAGGGAGCGTTGTCGAACGCAAGGAGGGGGAGGGGGGTGGATTTATGAGATATAAAAGCTTCCATTGGGAATTCACATCATTATCGAGAGTTTTGTACGTACAAGGTGCTAAAAGGGGGAGCGAAAGAGAGAGAGAGATAGAGAGAGATATAATATATATAGAGAGAGAGAGAGAGAGAGAGAGAGAGAGAGAGAGGGGGAGGGAGAGAGGGAAGAGGAGTGCTTTTACAACTTCGGCAGAACAGTTTAAATAGACGGTTCCTCCTCATCTCATAATTAAAACCTCGTTTCAACGGCTCGAAGTTTTAACGGATTGAAATAGTTATGCGATGTTGTTACATAACTTTCTGTCCTACGACCGATGGGCGATGCTCATGTAAATACCTCTTCTCAGCTCTGCGTCGTCGGGTACGGTAAATGTTCGACCCCCCCCCCCTTCCTCCCGCCTTTTGGCAAGTATTTCCCTCGTGCTATCCGCCTCTTATCCGACGGATAGCGCCACTAGTCACTTTTGGGGGAAATCGTGGTTTTGGCATTTTAAATTGAAAAACCAATTGCAATATCCAAGATCGTCTGCTCTTATGTAATTTTCATGGTTTTTTTTGAGCCCCAAAAGAGCGAACTTGGTTGAGAATTGAAGCCGTAATATCAGGAAAGCCGGAAAAATGATGCAAAGAAAGAGGAGATATTGCCGTATTTCGCTCGAACGTTGCATAAAGATGGCTTCGTAAGATATGATTTCCTCTGATTTAGTCCCGTAAACCGACGTGTTTTATTGACGATTGTGCAAGATGTGAAATATGTATCTCCTACGAGAGCTTTTTTTAACTTTTACTCAACTTCACTCTCGATAAGCTCGACTTTTATTTTTTGCAGCTTTTTCGTGTCAGCTCGACTTTGTATGCAGATTGCATCCTTATCTCCTCCTCTCTCTCTCTCTCTCTCTCTCTCTCTCTCTCTCTCTCTCTCTCTTCTGATTCCTATCAACCCGACGGCAATTTTTAGTAATGCCTTCATCGCTAGAGAACTGAGTCTATGGAATAAATTGCTTGTGACTCTCACTCAAACGGATCACTCCCTGTACTCATTTAAGAAAGATTTGTCGAGGTTAGGAAAGTAAGGAAGTTTAAAACAGGAAATATAAAACTATCTGCGAGACTGAAATAAAATTTAAAGTTTAAAACGTTTAAATTCCGAAGAAACAGTTTTTCTCTGAACTTTTTCTGCAATGCTGAAATCGGACGAAGTGGTCGCTGGAAAGAGTATCTGTGTAGAGTTCGTCCAGGATGGTGGTCTGTCCTACAGTTGATCGGAGTGAAAGAATGAACGGGGACTTTCATTGAAGAGCCCAAAACTTCTGCTAACTCCATTTCGGAAATCGGTGGGCCATTGAGGGTTTTTGTATAATCAGATTCCATTGAACTCCCACATAATCGATCAACTTATATCAGGTGACATGAGAGTAGAATGTGATTGTTCACGAGCATTGGCTTGTGTGCTAACTGGTGACGTAGCGATTTCTTCATTTGGTCGCATTTAAAAGGTCGAATTTGAGGCTCATCGTCGATTCCTGACGATTCGATAGTTTTCGTGGATTTTAATAAAACAGTCTGAAAGGAACGTTGCGACATTGCACGCTTATTCGCCAGTGTCCACGAGCCGCCACGCTGCGGCACTTGCGGGAAATATTATACAGTTCAGTTGAGTGTGTGACTGTAATGCACGAAAACACTCGTATCCGTAATCTTTTCGCAACCTGTGGAGTCGTCGATGACTTTAAAAAAAAATCTTACGGACATTTTTATTAATTAACGGAGCTCCCACCGATTGAGAAAATTTTACAGATCAGAGTATTTTCGAGTATTTCAGTCATACACTGAACTGAACTGTGTAAATCTCTTCTCAACCGGTGGAATCATCGGTGAATTGAAAAACATCAATAATTACACGCTAAACAGCAGCTCTGAAACATTCCCAACGTCATTCCGTAACTGTAGTTCAGCAATATTTGGTGATAAGACATGTTTCCTTTCTCACTCTAACAAAGTTAGAAAAATTGAGAAAGTATTGCGATGGCGCAATGATTTTCAAGGTATCTTGTTTCGACACTTGGCCCTCTTCAACTAAGTAAATCATGATAATTACAAAATAATTGGCTCTCATCATGCGCCTAATACTATCCTAAAGAATATTCATCCGTGAAGTTTTAATATTATTTAACCATATGTGGCTTGGAGGTGTAAATGCACACACTTTCTGTGGCTTCTGTCAGTCTGTCTGTCTGTAGCCATAAAACGTGAAACCCAGCATAACTGTTATACTATTGATCCATATGCATCCAAATTTTGCAGATATGTTGATTCCAACATTCCCCAAAGGGACTTTTTTTTATTTATTTTTGAAATTCTAATTTTTAGGTCAGTCGACATGGATCATGACTCATGGATAAAATATGGTTTCCATTAAAATCAATGGGGAAATGAGTCAAAAAAAGGAAAACTTTAAAGATTTCTAAAGTGGATCTTTGGATCTGGATAAAAATATAAAAAAGGGGTCGGGGTTTTCCCCTCGGATATTGAAAGGGGGTCTGGGGGTCTCCCCCAGAATATTAAAGAGGGGTCTGGGGGATCCCCCCAGATTAAATAAGATGTAAGAAAGTGTTCGTATAGGGTATTCCCTATAGTTTATTTCTTTCCGATATTACGGAAATCACGTTAAGGAGAGAATGAGATATATCAGCGAAATCTCCGCTTCCTTGCGGCTTATTATATTTTAAAACATAAAGTTTATTACGTAAGTTAGCCTCGACTTCAACCCGCAAAGCCAGCCGGCGCGTGGAACTTCCAAAGAGAGAAAATGACAAGAGGCAGAAACTTTTGAGGGGGAGGAGGAGGTGGTAGTTAGGTAAAACTATCAAATTGCGTTTCGGAGCGGATGAGGGAAAGAAAATTGGGGTGATGCGCGGAAAACAAGCGGGGAGGGCGTGGAGGGGGCAAGGAGGGGAGGGGGAGGGGGGAGGTTAGTGGTATACAAACGGGGGACGGAGAAACTTGTGAATTTGGACGAGTGATGAGGTGGAGGCACTGTGGCTGTTACTGTAAGGGCAATGACGGAGGGAATCGACTTCCCTCTCGCAACCAGGGAACAGTGTTGTCAGAGTTCAAAGGAGATATTCAAAGAGCTCAAATACCGCGCGCGAACGCGTTTTCGTGATCTTATCTGCCCCACACAGTTTCAGTTCATTATAATAATCGTAAAATCATTCAAATGAACTATAGAAAATACCCTACGAACACTTTCTCACATCAAAATTGCTCTGGGGGAGACCCCCATAGGAGACCCCCATAGGAGACCCCCAGGCCCTCCTTTAATATTCTGGGGAAGACCCGCAGACCCCCCCCTTCAATATTATGTGGGAAACCCCCAGACCCCCTTTTGATACTTTTATCCAGTCCGAAGATCCATTTTTGAAATATTTAATTTTCCTGTTTTTTTTACCCATTTTCGCATTGATTCTTGGAAACCATTTTTCATCCATAACCAACCTAAAAATTAAATTTCAAAAAACAAAAAAAAGTTCCTCGGGGGAATGTTAAAAGCAACGTCTCTGCAAAATTTAGATGCATTAGATCAATATCGAAAAAGTTATGCTGGGTTTCACGTTCTATGGGTATGAGAGACAGGCAAACGCCACAGAAAGTTTGTGCATTTACACCTCCTAGCCAAACATAGTTAAATAATATTGAAACTTCATGATGAATATTCTCTAGGATAGTATTACTCTTGATGAGAGCCAATTATTTTAAGTCGGAGATATACATATTTTAGGAGATGCCCCCTACGGGTTAATTTCACAGTAGCTGTTTAGAATGTGTTTGCAATTTTCGACAAAATTCAAACTGCTATATTTAAAACATTCGAAGTTATACCTACGTTTACCTATTTTACCAATTTTTCATTGATTTTAATTGACATATTTTACTATCCATAAGTAACCTACAGAAAATACAAAGAGAGTCCTCCTCGAGTGGGAGGGGAAAAGCATATCTCTGCAAATTTTGATGCATATGGACGATTGGTTAAAAATATGCTGGGATATACGCACCGTCATAGCCGTAGCCAGGATATTGTCTTTCTCTCTCTTGGCCCATTTCAACGCATGTGTTAGAAAGGACAGAAAGAGGGGCTGAAGTCACGTGACAGCCCCTATATCCATCCTTCTCTAACACATGCATTCAAATGGGCTAAGAGAGAGAAAGACAATATCCTGGTCTTATGAAGTCAGCTGTGATGACAGTCGGCCATGATTGTTCGCATGTGTCGCGCTAACCCCGCAAATATCGTGCATTCGGTGGAAAGATACAGGGATGAATAGTGTCTAGTGTTTTTCGCGAGTTGTGAATTTATTAATGAATTTTCGTGTTTTCTAATCCTACTTTTGTCATTTTTACGGCTTTTTACGTATGAATTGGTACTTTCTTATGCTCTAGCCGAAGTGTACAACAGACCCATAATGAAGGTAATTAAATAATCCTACTTCGGAGAGTTGGTTTAGCCTATTCCTCTAATTGAAGGCACTCGTCGATACATTATTTTTATTTTACTTTCTGACAACTAACAAAGTTAGAAATTGAGAAAGTATTGCGATGGCGCGGCTGTCTGTCTGTCTCTGTTCGAATTCTTACGTCCCAATATTCTCAATTCCTCACATTAGTTTGTGAAAGGTACGGAAATCAATATTTGTGACAAATATTATAAAATGATACAATAACACTCAGGAGTTACAAGTATGATTCCAACTCCAACTATCATCCTTAGAGTCCTGAGTGTTATTGTTTCATTTTGATAATTTTTCGACACAAATATTGGTTCCATGTACCCTTTCACAAACTAAGATGAAGAATTTTGGATATTGAGACGTAGGGATCCAAACAGACGCCGTCAATGCTTAGTGTTTCTTTGTTTATAGAGTCAGCTGTGATGACACTGATGGAAGTCGGCCATGATATTTGAATGTGCCTCTAAACCCCGCGAAATATCGTGAATTTGGTAGAAAGATACAGGATAAATAGCGTCTAGTGTTTTTCGCAATTTGTGAGTTTATTAATGAATTTTCGTGTTTTCTGACGCTGACATTGTCATTTTACGGCTTTTTACAAATGAATTGATTCCTTCAATCGGTCTAGCCGAAGTGTGTACAACAAATCCATTTAAGCATGGTATATCGATGATTTGATTGAGAAGACTCAGACAATCCGTTAACTCCATTGGATTGGATCAGTCAACAATAGTCATGCGTCATGGGTGCAGCTTTGAATTTTGTACAATGTACTATCGACGAATTAAAACTGTCGCGAGATTTTCCCGAGCTAATTTTCGCCTTCAAGGTTCTGGATTGGCCACTCTTCATACTCCTCACACCTTGCTGGTAAGACGCCAGAGCGGGTGGGGCGGGGAAAGCCGTTGCAGATCAGTCCCACACTTACACCCATACCTGAAAATGTATAAAAATCTCGTGACAATCTTTAATTCGTCGATAGTACAGTTCGGCAACGCGAACTAGCGAAGGTTCGAAGAGCAGCAAGTACATTTTCAATTCAATAAAACGTAACGTCTGAAACGTCTCATTATTACGGACCATTCTTCGGCAACCGACAATGACGAACGAACGAAAGTCAACGTTGCCTCTTTTCAAGCTCACCACGAAACAATGAACCGAGTTTACCCTGAAAACAATCTATCCAATTCTCAAAGGTTTCGTTTTCCTTGATGTTTCCTTTTTTTCCCCTTGCTGTAAATAAGTCCATATCCTTTCTTCCTTTCTCTTTCTTCTTAGTCTCATTTCTCCCTTTTATGTTTGGTTTGCTCCTTTAACCCTGTTCATAAATACTTCATCAGATACAGGGTGAGCGAAATGTTCGAAGACACCTGCGGGCTGATCATTTACTTTATCGTTAAACCGATCGTTAAAACTGTCTACGAGTGATGCTATTGGTCGGAAATTGCAAAACTTGGCTGTTGCTATGGTAACTATCGTTAAGAGGCTCGTTTTATAAAGGCTATTCATGAGTAACCTTTAAAAAACGGACACTATAACGATGGTTACCATAGCAACGGCGGAGTTTTACAATATTCGACCCATAGAATCACTCATTCACAGTCTTAACGATCGGTTTAACGATGAAGTAAATGATTGGCTCGCTGAATAAAGTTTCCTTTTCATTCAGATACAGGGTGAGCAAAATTTTCGAAGACACCTGAATAAACTTTCCTTTCAATCTGATACAGCAGGGAGAAGGGGTTTCCAACCGTTTTTTCCCCGATGAGCAAAATTTGATTTTAGCTACACTGTCGCGGGCCGGACCCCTGCCCCCCTCCATTCTGTTGTTCCAATGATCAATGTTGCCTCCAAATGTTCATCACTTGAATTTGCTCTGTATCTAGATTTTGAGTATCTCATCTTTGAAAATGTCTATGCGCGCACAAATAAGTTGAACTGAACAGTGAACACGGGAAAAATTCCACGGGCGGCGAAGTCTTCAGGGTGGGGAATTTCTTCTTCCAGAAGGTGCGGCATGAAATTTTTGGGGTCATTTTCCTTGGAGTAGTGTTTAAAGTTGTTATTGCATGGAAGTTCAATAACTCCAATAATTGAAGATTTAGGGGTAACATCTTTTGCGGAATATTTGTTAGAAATTGAAATAATATTTTCAAAGTTTTTTGCAAATACATTTATTTAAATCTGGAAAAGCGCAAACCTTCAAATGATTGTGGCAGGCCGGTTCAAAGAGCTCCGCGGACCGTAGGTTGGAGACCCTGAGATACAGGGTGAGCAAAATGTTCGAAGACACCTGTATAAACCTTTCAATCAGAAGCAGACAAGAATCTCGTTCCTTCTCTATCGATACTGGGTACTTACTCGGCTCCAATACCTGTTCTTAGTTGCGGATCCACGCCGGGAGGGGGGGCCACGTGCCCCTTCAAGCAGGAGCAAACAGTTACAAGTAACGAGTTAGTGGTTCGTTTTGTAGGCACTCTTTTGAGGTGGATCGTCAGCTACCCTGGAAAAGTGCCTCCATAAGTCCATACGCATCAATCGTTACTCGGTTTATGTTATCGCTACAATTGTCTCATGAGTTGAACCCAGCCGTAGCCAGGATATGTCTTTCTCTCTCTTGGCCCATTTGAACGCATGTGTTAGAAAAGGATGGATATAGGGGCTGTCACGTGACTTCAGCCCCTCTTTCTGTCCTTTTCTAACACATGCGTTTAAATGGGCCAAGAGAGAGAAGGACAATATCCATGGCTACGGCTATGGTTGAACCAGTTCGATCCGAACCCAATACCCCCGTGAACCTGAACCAAACCGAAAATGTTGCCTGTTCAAAGCACTATTTTAAAACTATCGATAGCAAGATTCGAGAAGTCTTTTATTTCAATTATAAGCTTCAGCAAAGTTCTCGTTTCTTCGAAACCACAGCCATTTGTGTAATTCAAAAGGGAGGGGCTTTTGTACATGAAACCAATGAAAAAATACGAATTTTAATGCGTGTAACGGGGCTGTTGCACACTTTTGCCATATAAGTGATTTAATAGTTGATTCAGGTGTGAAAACCTCCAAAAATAACGATGGCAGCTCTAAAACTTCCGAAATCCACTCCTATAAACTCGATAAACGCTTTTATTTGCGCGGACGTAATGGTGGTTGAGGGTAGTAACAATGAGAGATTCCCATCAAACAATACTGTAACTCCATCAAAAAGTGACCAATAAGAGACGACTTTTATTCGACACCGTGTCACCAGGTGTTGTGGTACCATTCATCGGATGTGGATCATTACTCTGATGATTAATTACTGTGTGAATCATCCTTGTCAGCATAGAAAGAGTGGCGAATTGAAGATAGGAATCTCCCATCGTTACTGCAGGAATCTCCCATCGTTACTGCCCTCGGCCAACATTACGTCCTCGTATATACACGGTGTTAAGAAAAAAAGTTTCCACTGCGGTTTTTTCGAATTCGGCTGCGAATTTTGAAAAACGGGCAAACACGTGTCCAATAATATCGAGGGGGACCCATTTTGGGGGGGGGGTTAATTTTTTCGGCGCCCCCCTGGGAGGGGTGGAGGAGGGGGTAACCCCCTTTTTTTCTTATGGGAGCCCTATTTTTTCATTTCAGTATCTGAAAGAGCATGAAATAAGAACCTTTTTGGCGCAAACCGAAGGTCGATATCGTTTTTTCGTTTTCGATAGATCGAAGGTCAAAGTTCGATATGGACCTATTTTCAAAAAATCATTACTCCACTTTGAGATACCGGAATTTAAAAAACTAGGGGTCTAAAATACTCCAAAAGCAAGCCCTTTTAGAAAAAACTACAAATTTGACACAAATTTAGCCAAAAATAGGGTTTAGCGCCCCCGACAATTGTCAACGTTTTTGCCCCCCAGGGGGGCCATCAGACAAATTCCTGAGACGATCTCTATCGAGTGATACATCGATCGAAAGGGCATATCAAACCGAGCATTTTTGGCGCAAACCAAAGGTCGATATCGTTTTTCACATTCGAGATATCGAATTTTGTAAATTAACTTTGACATTTGATATCTCGAATGTGAAAAACGATATCGACCTTTGGTTTGCGCCAAAATGCTCGTTTTGATATGCCCTTTCGATCGATGTATCACTCGATAGAGATCGCCTCAAGGAATTTGTCTGATAGGCCCCCCTGGGGGGCAAAAACGTTGACAATTGTCGGGGGCGCTAAACCCTATTTTGGCTAATTTGTGTCAAATTTGTAGTTTTTTCTAAAAAGGGCTTGCTTTTTGGAGTATTTTAGACCCCTAGTTTTTTAAATTCCGGTATCTCAAAGTGGAGTAATGATTTTTTGAAAATAGGTCCATATCCGAACTTTGACCTTCGATCTATCGAAAACGAAAACGATATCGACCTTCGGTTTGCGCCAAAATTTTCTTATTCATGCTCTTTCAGATACTGAAATGAAAAAATAGGCTCCCATAAGAAAAAGGGGTTACCCCCTCCTCCGCCCCTCCCAGGGGGCGCCGAAAAAATTAACCCCCCCAAAATGGGTCCCCCTCGATATTATTGGACACGTGTTTGGCCGTTTTTCAAAATTCGCAGCCGTATTCGAAAAAACCGCAGTGGAAACTTTTTTTCTTAACACCCTGTATACATATTAAAGCGTTTATTGAGTTTAAGAGTGGATTTCGGAAGTTTTCAGTTCTGTACGTCATTATTATTTTTAAGGTCTTTACATCAGAATCGACTGTTAAATCGCTTGCAGCGAAAAAGTGCAACGGCTCCATTGGTTGGTGTAAGACTATACTGAGAGAATGATTTTTTTAATCCGAGGTGTATTTCGATTGTGTTAATGAAACTGAACAGTGAAATATTGACTAAGGGAAAATTCCTTTGACCCACGGAAAATTTCTGCTGCTACAAGTAAAAGTTCCTTGTCGTGACAGTGATTATCCTTCATGCAATCAGAACTTCACTTCGCGCAAGGAAAACTGTCACAAGTTAACGTGTTTCCTTGTTTTTGAAGAAGTGATATTTCTGTCATTGTCAGTGCATCCGTAGTTTCGCCGAATTTTATGCCATTTTTTTTGCAACTGAAATACACTACTTTGCCCTATTCAACTCACTTTTTCAGATTGACGCAAAATCGACGATTGTGAGTTGTTGTTGTTTTTTGTTTTTGGTTTTTTTTTTTAAATTGATATTTTATTTTTAACTACTTCCTTCCACTCCATAGAAGAATGATCACGCCTTGAAATAAATACAGAGATAGAACCAGAGTTGCATACAATTCCGATGAAATGCATTCGCTGGAAATATTTTAATTGAAATATTTAACGAGCTATAGAGTGCAGCGATGCAAACTCATGCTTCTCTGTTTTTTCCATAATGACGCCTTTTCTTTCTTTCTTCGACACCAACTATACATATGAGTGACAACATGTCTTCGTGTCAATCAATGGAAGGAAAATTCTATGCGTAACTCTCTGATCTCGAGTTATTATCATCTGTTTCCGAAATCGCTCCTCAGTATGATCGATAGTTTGCGACGCCTTCTGTCTCAACAGATGAGCACCCATTTTACCTTTGTGGATTTAACACTCTCGAAAAGTCTATAATTCTTATAGTGGACCTCCAACGTATGATTCTTAAGTTCCGCTAACATAATGTGTAAGTGGGGTCTTTCCCATGCGAATAGGAGGGAGGGGGAGGGAGGGAGGGAGGGAGGGAGAGAGAGAGAGAGAGAGGAGAGGCGAATTCCTGGGCCTCCCCCTAAATTGGTAAAGTTTATTTTATTTTATTTTCATTTTTGGTACATAGTTAGCCAGAAAAACTGACTAGGCACAGGTCATAGAAAAAATGATACATTTGTTTTCATATAGCTAGAGATAATTAATTAAACATTATAGTGTTCATACCTCGGTTTTTTTCAGTTTTCTGGATTTTTTGAACTTTATGTGGAAGTGCTGAGTTGGACTTTCGAATCGACTTTGCCTCTCTAAGCCAGTAAAGTTTTTTTTTCGCACGTGGAAGAATAAGGGGAGATAGAAGGCTTTGATACAGTTTCTTTTTCGGCTTTATTAGCCATTATGATTTACAATTATTTAGATTTACAATTAATGGAGCTGTCTGTTGTACAATCAGAGCCATAAGTCCTGCGTCGACGATCCGACGCAACCCGCACTACACGTAAAATAAACGCTCTCTTATCTTTCTTTTCTTTTGTTCTCTCAGACCGAGCGAGGTTCGAGCTACGTGTAATCGGGTTGCGTCGAATCGTCGACGCAGGACTAATGCTCTGCTGTACAATGCTCCTTCAAAACACAGCGCAGCTATAAATACTTGGTGGTACGCTATTTGCATTCTTGATGGATGATGGATAGATCCAGGACATTCCGGGAGTTCCGGCAGGAGACATGCGATAATAGATAATAGATAAAAATCCGAGATAAATTAAATAAAATTGCTCAATGTTCGGAAAATATAGGTTTATGACCGCACTGTGCGAGGAGTAGTCACCGTGTGAAGCTCATGCTCATTTCCACTGGAAAGAATTTGAGCAAAACGGTTGATTATGTTTGATTTCGACTCCGGTGACTTTGCCATGGAATTGCCGCCCGATTCCGGCGCAGTCCTGCCTCTCGCATCAATTGCATCAAATATCATTAGCAGTGTAGTACATACCAGTCCACACGATGAGAAGCAGAACTATAACGCTCGACATCACGTCAATGCCTTCCGCTTCCTTCCCCCCCTCTACTCATCGCTTCAATCCCCCCACCCACCCCAACCCCCCACCCCCAACCCCCCACACAAGCATCCTCCAACATATTTACTTACAACCGTAGTTTCAACTCCCCGTCCACCTGTCACAGGGTATCCTTCAGCTTTCGCCAAAAACTGATTCGATGTTTACGAGAAAATGAAATTCACCAGTTCACCGGATATTGTTTTCAGTTGTAAAACTTCGAGGGAGATCAGAACCAACACTTTGTGAATATGGCTGATGCACACTTTTGCTATAAGCAATTTAAAAATCGATGCTGGTGTGCAAAACTCCAAAAATAACAACGGCAGCACTTCCGAATCCACTCCTAAACTCAATAAACGCTTTTATTTTGCGCGAGTGTGATGTGGTATAGAGCAGTAATAATGGGAGATTCCTTTCTGAATCTCGTCACTCTCATCTCTATGCTGACGAGGATGATTCACAGAGTAAGTAATTAGTCATCAGAGTAGTGATCCACATCCGATGAATGGTACCGTGACACCTGGTGACACCGTGTCAAAGGAAAGTTTCTTCTATTGGTCATTTCTTGATGGATTTCAGTATTTTTAGAAAGGAATCTCTTATTATTACTGCCCTCAGCCACCATTACGCTCGCGTAAATATAATCGTTTATTGAGTTTAGGAGTGGATTTCAGAAGTTTCTAGTGCTGCCATCGTTATTTTTAGAGTTTTTATGCCAGAAGCGACTATTAAATCGCTCATAGCGAAAGTGTGCAACAGCCCCATTGTTTTCAGTATTAGAAGTGCGAGGTGGAATGGGGCAGTTGCAAGGGTCTGAAATGTTGTGTTTTTTATAAAGGAAAAAAGGAAATGAAAGTTTGATGAGCTTAGGACAAAGATGCCTTTGGTTTCTCCTCAAGTCCCATTGTTCCAAATATAAGATTTTGGCCCAAAATACATTGTTTTAAATGGAATTCCGCGTAGTGACGTCACTACACACACGATTTTTTACATCTTTTACACGTGTGTATCTCCAAAACCAGGACACTTAGGAAAAACCAAAGGCACCGTTGTTCTCAGCTCATCAAGTACTATCATTTTCTTTATAAAAACACAACATTCCAGACCCTTGCAACTGCCCCATTGAACCAATACGCCGTGAATTTAAAAGCGCCCTAGCCAATGGGCCTGTTGCATACTTTTGCTACTTGGATTATTGATTCTGGTGTAAAATCGCTTAAAAATGGAGCTGTTGCAAACTTTTGCTATAGGCTTATTAAGAGTTGAATTTTGGGTAAAAGTCTGTAACGCACTAAAAAATCACGATATCCTTTCCTAACTCAAAAACTGCGTTGAAACGCGAGACTGCGCAATGGCGGTGATTTCCGCCTTATACATTAGGTTTCCCTATCTCAAATAAGCTCCATCCTCACGAGTTGTTCTCGCGACACCACACCAAAAGAAGAAGAAGAAGGAGCATACAATTGCCATGAGATTTAGGCAGTAATCACCGCCATCACGGACTCGCGTTTGAAAGCATTTTATGAGTTTGGTAGCAGATTCCGTGAATCATTAGCGTGCTTATCGTCATTTCACAGGTTTTTTCCCCATCATCAACTCTTGATAAGCCTGTAGCAAAAGTTTTCAACAGCTCCAATAATCCATTGAGAGCATCAAAATATCAAACTTCTCATAAGCCCAAAGGCGTTTTAAGGAAAGCCGAAGGTGGCGGTAAAATGGGCAAGTTAACCCTGCATGCATGCAGGACACCGACACCGCATGTATAGACACCGATTCTGAAAATGCTACCGTTTTCATTAAACTGGCCCAGATGTTACGTAAATTCTATTTTTCGTCTTTCCTCGCGTAAAATTCGAATCCTTGAACAAGTATAAGTTTTGAGTAGAAACTAAGACCTAGTTTGAAACTAGCGTGTTAAAATACTTGTGAATATCCTTGAAGATAATCTGGTTTTTAATCTAGCTCGAATCCCGGCCGGGGCGACAAGATTTGATGGACTCAGAACTCTCTGGACATTTTAATACTATGGCATTTTTTTTTTTTTTTTTTTTTCCCGGACTTTCGAAGGGACATTTTTGTATTAGCGGGTTGACATTAGACAACAAGGTACCTTGCGCTTTTATTTCATTTGAAAAGGCGAAGGAACGTAAATGTCGACCACTTCAAAGCGGAAGCCGTGCGGCAGTTTAATGAAAACGATATTGCAAAGCTGCAAGATTCCGATCGATTTTAATTCGTCTTCATTTTTCAATTCTCTCCAAGAGCATTTCGCATTCGTCTTGAAAAAAATTGACGATGGTAAAGTCAGTCTTCAAATCTTCAAAGAAATTCCAAAGAACGTTGTCAGTTATTTTTATTGAAAATTCCTGAGTGGTACGTGGAGGCTCCAAATGAGACGAACTCACTGATTCAGATTCTCGTAATGTAATTATACAGGGTATTACAGAACGCTGGTGCCAACTTCTGGAGCATATATTTGAGGCCAAAAAGACTTTTCCCCTACAAACATGGGTCCGGAGTTGCTTAGACCGGTTCTTAGTCCGGTTCTTAGACCGGTTCTTAGACCGGTTCTTAGACCGGTTCTTAGACCGGTTCTTTCTTGTGATTCTTCTGAATCATCCGAACGTTCTATTCGACCAATATAATTCTCATTGATCCAATAGAACGTTCTGATAATTTACAAGAAAGGGTCTTTGAATGAATAAGACTCATGTTATTTTATAAAGAATTTTGTTCGTTCCCTAATAAGTCTGTTGCATACTTTTGCTACAACAATATAGAACATTGATTCTTAGGTAAAATTCGGCGAAAATAACGATGCGCACATTAAAAACGTTCAAAATCCACTCATTACTCAGGAAATACTTCAATTTCAAACAGCCCGCGTACACTAGACACTATTTCCACCGCATACTACTACCTACATAGACGAACCACCGTGCATAAGTAAACAACATCGTAACTACAAAATGATGGAATTTCTTTTTTAATACGTGAAATATAAGCTGCATTTGCTGTCTAGTCTTTCCGTTTATCAAAGATTACAAAATAATATAAGAAATGTACGCATCTAAACGAAATATTCCAATGTTTTGTAAGTTCTGTTCTTGTTTTCATGAACGAGATGGATCTATACATGTAGTTATAAGTCTGCGATATAGTGTCTTGTGTAGCGCGGGCTGTTTGAAATGGAAGGTATTTTCTGAGTTTATGAGTGAATTTTGAAAGTTTTTAATGTGCGCATCGTTATTTTCGCCGAATTGAACGTTAGAAACAATGAGTTATATTGATGTAGCAAGTACGCAACACGACCCATTTCAATAAGAAATCTTCTCCTAATGGCTGGTTATTGCAGAGTGTTTTTGCAAATTTTCATAAAATTCCAACTGTTACATTTGACACATTCCAATTTTTCAACCCATATACCCATTTTTTCCCTTACTGATGTCAATGGAAACCTTTTGTCATCCATCACTTGCCTATAATTCAAAATTTCGAAAAAAAAAACAAAATAAGCCCCTCTGGGAAATGGTAAAAGCAACTTCTCTGCAAACTTTTGATGCAAATGGACGATTGTTTCAAATGTATGCTGGAATATAGGCAGACAGACATCTGCGCCATCGCAATACTTTCTCATTTTCTAACTTCGTTAGTTTTGAGAAGTAAATGATAACTGATAACACTCCACCAAGGAGGCGGTTATACCCTCTTCGAAAGTATTTTTCTTTCTTTGCTCACGGTACACCCTATCAGAGGCCTACACAGGAATTTGTCTTCCTCTCGCATTTCCCATTTGAACTCGTGAGTAGGAAAATGACAGAAACAGGGGCTCGAACGTGTATTCAGCCCTTCACTCTCTATTCCTTTTCCCTTTTCTAAGTACATAAATCACACAATCAAAGAGAAGAGAGAAGAGAGAGAGGAGAGAGGAGAGAGGATAGAGAGAGAGAGAGAGAGAGAAGAGGAAGAGAGGAGAGAGAAGAGAGAGAGAGAGAGAGAGAGAGAGAGAGAGAGAGAGAGAGAGAGAGAGAGAGAGAGAGAGAGAGAGAGAGAGAGAGAGAGAGAGAGAGAGAGAGAGACTAATTCCTGCGTACGCCATTGCACCCTATTTTTACTACCCGTGTGAGTAAAATGTACCCTCATCTCTACGTTCGTTCCAACTTTCACTCCGGATTTTTCGGCCGATTTTTAACAGTGTATTGGAAAAAAAAGAAGATCCTTTCCACAGACAAATCGGAGATCGAAAGGTTTATGCTAACTTACTCAATCTTCAACTCTGTACTTTCATTTAGTCAAATAACACGACTATCAAAACGTGACGCAAGTGCGTGCACGGCAGTGGCGGCTTGTGAAATGCGACATCGATGTCTCCTTCCTTTAAAAGTATAGAAAAGTATCGATCGTCAAGAGGTGCTAGTGCACCACCGAAAATTCGATGCTTTTCCATAGTTTTAAATGGAGTGAACATCGATATATCGCATTTAACAAGTCGCCACTACTGGTGCACGGAAACGCTTTCTTACGGACGCAAACAAACGAAATAAATCGAAGAACGAGCTATAATCACAAAGCTATAACGAATACAAAATGTTTTTGTCGCGGAATTGATGTCGAAGGGAGCGTTGTCGAACGCAAGGAGGGGGAGGGGGTGGATTTATGAGATATAAAAGCTTCCATTGGGAATTCATCATCATTATCGAGAGTTTTGTACGTACAAGGTGCTAAAAGGGGGAGCGAAAGAGAGAGAGAGATAGAGAGAGATATATATATATATAGAGAGAGAGAGAGAGAGAGAGAGAGAGAGAGAGAGGGGGGAGGGAGAGAGGGAGAGAGGAGTGCTTTTACAACTTCGGCAGAACAGTTAAATAGACGGTTCCTCCTCATCTCATAATTAAAACCTCGTTCAACGGCTCGAAGTTTTAACGGATTGAAATAGTTATGCGATGTTGTTACATAACTTTCTGTCCTACCGACCGATGGGCGATGCTCATGTAAATACACTCTTCTCAGCTCTGTCGTCGTCGGGTACGGTAAATGTTCGACCCCCCCCCCCGTCCTCCCGCCTTTTGGCAAGTATTTCCCTCGTGCTATCCGCCTCTTATCCGACGGATAGCGCCACTAGTCACTTTTGGGGGAAAGTCGTGGTTTTGGCATTTTAAATTGAAAACCAAAATTGCAATATCCAAGATCGTCGGCTCTTATGTAATTTTTCATGGTTTTTTTGAGCCCCAAAAGAGCGAACTTGGTTGAGAATTGAAGCCGTAATATCAGGAAAAGCCGGAAAAATGATGCAAAGAAAGAGGAGATATTGCCGTATTTCGCTCGAACGTTGCATAAAAGATGGCTTCGTAAGATTATGATTTCCTCTGATTTAATGTCACCGTAAACCGACGTGTTTTATTGACGATTGTGCAAGATGTGAAATATGTATCTCCTACGAGAGCTTTTTTTAACTTTTACTCATCTTCACTCTCGAGTAAGCTCGACTTTATTTGCAGCTTTTCGTGTCAGCTCGACTTTGTATGCAGATTGCATCCTTAATGACCGCTAGGAGCGAACATCACCACCGAGACCGCTGCTGTGTATGACCGGTAGAGGGGGTCTCTCTCTCTCTCTCTCTCTTCTCTCTCTCTCTCTCTCTCTTCCTCTTCCTCCTTCTCTCTCACTCTCTCTCCTCCTCTCTCCTTCCCTTTCTCTAAATCTCTCTCTCTCCTACTGTCTCTCTGCCTCCCTTGCATCTTTAACCCTTCTCGCTATCTCTCTCTTTCACTCTCTCTCTCTCGCTCTTTCCCTCTCGCTCTTTTCCTCTCTCTCTCTCTCTCTCTCTCTCTCTCTCTCTCTCTCTCCCCCTGCGTTGGTCGGTTGCGGTGGCAAATCCCTTTGCGGATTCAGCTCGATCCAGTTGATTAGCATTCAACATTTAGCTTCGTTTCGTTTCGTTCATTCATAACCTGGCATTCATTTTATTTTTATCCATTTTTCTTCTCCCACCACCGCCTCCTATAAACGGAATTGCCCGCGCCTTTTATACCCCTTCTTTGTTCTTCCTTCAAACGCTTCGCTTGCTGTTCTAATGAATTCCCATTCTCGTGCCAATTCATTTCCGTCTCTCTCGTGAAATTTACAAAAGGAAAAGTATCCCTGCTAATCTGTTCGCTGATTGTTGAAGTCGTTTGATGAAGGATAGACAGCTGTGAAAAGAGGATTGGTGATTTCTCAGATGACTGCAATAGCACCAGAGGATATTTAGCAGGTGACTCATTGATCCATGCGGGGTGTAACTGAAATACAGGTACAAACTTCTACCACGTATTCTTTAGGTCAAAATAAGACGCATTTTCTATCATTTTTTTTTTTTTTTTTTTTTTTTTTTTTTTTTTTTTTGAAATCGTGACTTCAGTGGGGCACTTCAAGGGTCTGACACGTTTTCGTTGTAAATTTAAGGACCTTTAATTTTGTACCAATGTATTTTTTGCATTTGATCATTGGCCTTCGTGTTGTAAGCAAAATAAGCTAAAGGAAACGTGATTTTGGAAAATGCCGGCCTTTCCACTCCGCTGATTCGTACTCAAAGTTCTCTGAGAGACTTCTTCTTTTAATCCAAGGTGTATTTTGTGTGCGTTTAAGAAACTGCACAGTGAAATATTGACTAAGGGGGAACTCTCTTAACCCAAGGAAAATGTCTGCTGCTACATGTAAAAGATACCTTGTTGTGACAGTGATTCTCTTTAATGCAATCAGAACTGTCGAGCACCGTGCAGTCCGTGCACAGGTGCCACAGACCTAGGTAGCCCTTAGATAAGTAACAAATAATTATAACCAAAAAAGTCTTGTCAACCTATCAATATCGAAGAGTCTTACGGTAAGAAATAAAACATGTCAAACCCCCTAAACGTGAATCATTAATCATTAAAATAGTAAAGTATCAGTTAAGTCATTGTTGTGCATTAAGTGCTCAACAAGAACTTACTTCGCGCTGAAAAACTGTAACAAAAGTAAACGTGTTGCCTTGTTTTTAAAGAAGTTATTTCTCTCTGTGTTCAGATTCGGATTCAGCGACCCAAAAAACATAAGAATCGACTCTCAGGCATAATCCTACAACACTTGCAAGCTGGGGTCCATAGTAGCTCCCCGTTGCACGGAATATGAACTGACTCTTGTAATATTTTCTCAACCGGTGGAATCATCGGAGAAAAATTATTGAAAAATTTTATCAAGGTGAAACTTCAGCGTTTAGTGCCGATTTCTGCCACCAGAGCGCTACCGTTCGATTAAAGTCGAATTACGGGCCGAAAGTAATTTATTTTTAAGAAAACGGAGTGTCAGTTACTAGATAATCATCTAAAGAGCGTCTCTGCAAAAAATCTCGTCAACAACTTCAAAATCAGGCTGAAAGTACCAAAAATTGAAATATCGCATTTCGACACAAGAATCGATTTGCGATAATTTAAAGTTTGGTCCTTCCAGCCTTATTTTTGATGTTATTGACGATTTTTTTGGCAGAGACATTCTTCGGATGATTACCTAGTAACTGACACTCCTTAACAATAAATTACTTTCGGCCTGTAATTTGACTTTAATTGAACGGTAGCGCTCTGGTGGCAGAAATCGGCACTAACCGCTGAAGATTCACCTTAACACATTATGGACCAAGCCCGAGTTTACTCGCATTTCTTATCGATTCCATTTCACATAGTTCTAGCATCATGATTCTGAATAAACTCGATCCTGAATGTAGAAATTACAATGTAAGATCTCGCAGGCGCCCTCAATTTGTTGTATAGGCAATTCCAACTCCCGCGAGTACGAACAGTTAACTACCTTCCCTTTTATGAACGGAAGAGTGCTGTGTTATTTGAACTAACCTGGTCTTTAGAGGGTTGATTATACGCAAAACAGCAGTGCCTCCTTCCTGCGCTCGGTGAAAATTCTTGACTCCCAAAACTTTCGAGTTGGACAGTACACGCGAATACTGCTCTTTTCACGGACGCGCGGCATCCGTTCTTTCGCAGGGAAAATCCCATTATTTTCTCAGAAAACAATGAGTGTTTGGTTTGTAAGTCTCAACGTGCGTATAATTTGAGGCGAGTGCATCGGTAAGAGGAGAGAGAAGAGTAAACAGAACGAGCAAGATAAGAAAGCAAGAAAGGCATCTTATATTGAATTAGTACTTTGAAAGTAACTTGATAAAGTAACTTTTAAAAGTTACTTTTAAAATGCACTTTTTATTTTCAATGTGGAGCTTCCGCACATCACCGCTCCAAATACCCACACGGGTGGAGTGGTGGTTTTGGTGGCCTCCAAATAAAAAAAAAAAAAAAAAAAAAGCATCTACAATCTTCTCTACATTCGAATGCCAAGAAGAGGAAATTCATTCTGTGCGAAAAGCAACTAGTTTCCTTCTTTTAAAGATCAACACAGTCAGCGCACTGTAAAGCGAGTTTTAGTAAACACAGGTTTAGTTACCACAGGACAGTTTTAATTAAACTATCTCAAATGGTATAACGAACACTTGTTAAGATTTATCCTTACTTTTCTCTAACCAAACAATAGTTGAATTTATCATGTTTTTTCCAGTTTACGAAGAACTGCGAACGACAGACTCTTCTGAAACGATCTCTAGTCGCCTCGCAGCCAGTGGCGGCTCCTGCAATTTGTCTACCATGCTTTTTTGTCATTTAAACCTATGCGAAAGTATCGATATCTGAGGGGGTTCAATTGCACCTCCTGAAGATCGATTGTTTTACATAGGTTTAAATGGAGGGATTGCGTTGTTGCCACATTGCACGAACCGCGCCTGCTCACAGCTTATTTCTGAAGTTTAGCTGAGATTATAACATTTCTTGCGAAATAAATGTTCCTGGACTAACTAATTGTGAGCTTGAATTTCCTACGAAATATTCATATTCACTCCACGCTTTTACAACAAATTAATCTTAAGTGGTAAGACAGTCGCCTTTCTTTTCTCTCTGTGATATCTCTTGGACTCATCATGCGGGTACGGAGGACAAGGACCAGTAGCGGCTCGTGCAATATGGCAACAACGTAATCCCTCCATTTACACCTATGTAAAACAATCTACGTACAGGATGTGCAATTGCACCCTCAAGATATCGATACTTTTGCATAGGTTTATATGGGGGAAAAAAAACGGTTGCCAAATTGCACGAGCCGCCACTGACATGGGTGGATACAGGAATACTTGATCTGTCTCTCTCCGTTCCAGTTTGAATCCGTGCATTGAAAAAGGACGGATATAGGGACACGTGATGGCCGTGATGGTCATAAAGGTCACGTGATGGCCTCATCTGTTGTCCTTTTCTAACACATGCGTTTGAACGGCCGCAAAGTGAGAAAGACAAATGCCTGTATCCGCTTATGACGGAGAAGGGCAACATCAATGAATGAAAACTTTAGCCCTTCTGTTCACTGTTCAACTTGGAATTTTGGAATGTTGCCAACGGTTGAAACAAGCTTTAAATGGGACTTTGGCAAACTTTAGCTCAAAATGGTTTCAATGTCGGTTCTTATGTAAAAATTTGTTGACGAAATGATGGAGGTATTGAAAAGTTATAATCCGTAATTTAAGGAAAGTCTCTGAAACTAGGGCTGATTACGGCGCTGTGAGATTCAACCGTGTAACGTAGGCACGATTTATGGAGCACTGTCTAATGTGTATTTCATACGTGGGTTTTTCCTTTGCAGGAAAGCACTGAAAACGGAAATAAAAATAATAAGGCTGTAAGCACTGGCGGTTCCAGGAATCTCTCTCTCTCTCTCTCCTCTCTCTCTCTCTCTCTCTCTCTCTCTCTCTCTCTCTCTCTATCTCTCTCTCTCTCTCCCTCTCTCTTCCACACCTTCTGACCATTTGAATTCATGTGTTGGTGAAGGATAGAAGAGGGGGTGAAAATGACCCAACTGCCCCTAATCTGTCCTTTTTTGACTTACACGCTTTTATTAGAGAAAGAGAGAGAGAGAAAAACACATTTTTGAATCCGCCAGTGTGCTGTAGCATTACAATGCTTTGAATAATTTTCGTTCCACCCTCTAATTCCTCTGGAGTGGTGAAAATATCGTTTTACGTGTACTTTCAACACAGTATGTCCTATCTGCCCATACCCGGCCAACGCCTGGTGGGGGGGGGGGGGGGGGCAAACAGGGCTGATTATTCGTTCTAGGTCGGTAGAATCATCTAAAAAAAATTGTGGACAATTTTGCAAACCTTTTGCTAACTATAGTAAGCCAGTCGCTTATCGGAATTAATACCGAGTATCTCAATTTAACCTGATGAGTGATGAGAAGGATTCCAGCTAGTAGGTCTGTACAGACAAATAATAATTGTTTGCTTAAGTTTGTCCACGAAAAGAATGTTTTCCTTGAAAAATAACCACGTTCTAAAGACGTCTTTTCACAATACTTCCACTTCGTTTTGGACAAAATCGTCTACTACATGTATAATCTATTAACAATGTCAACACATTTAGAAAATATCCTTTATACCATTGATAACTAAATCCATTAATGACCTAAACAAATTCAGGAATTAGGTCTGGCTGTACTTTTCAGGCAATATTGTACCTTCGACCGTACAAATATGAAGTTACGGATCAGAAATTTGAATAATAATTACTTCCAACTGATGGGAAAAACTCTTAGAAAGATTTTTAGGCCTTTTCGTCTTTGTCGATACGACGCATTTTAAGCAAGATAATCACTGCATAAGGTGGAAAAGTCAGCGCGTTTACCATGAAGAGCGGCAATAAGTATGCAACCCGCCAATCCGCTGCTTCTTCAGGATGCCCGCTATAGTAAAATCGCTGACTTTTCCACCTCGTGCAACGATTATCGCGCTTAAAATGCGTCGTATCGACAAAAACAGACAAGACCAAAAATCTTTCGAAAAGTTTTTCCCATCTGCTTTCAGTAATTATTTTTCAAATTACCAATCCGTAACGTAAAACTTGTACCGTTGAGGTTATAAGATTGCCTCAAAAGTAAGTACAGTCAGACCTAATTTATAAATTTCTTGAGGTCATTTATGGACTTTACACAACATTACCTCGGGACACCAATTTTTACTTTTGGTTCATATTGGTAGTTGTTATTCCAAAAAAACCATCAAATGGGGCTCTTGCGAACTTTTACTACACGGGATTGAAAAGTTGATTCTTGCATAAAAACCTGTAAAAATGACAATGAGTACACTAAAAATTCACGAAATTCACTCTCAGAATTGAGCTTAACGGCGGAAAGACGCAGGTATCGTGGGAGATTCCTATCTAAATTGAGACTTACCTTTGTGTTTCCAAAGAGAAAGTGACATATTAGATAGGAATCTCCCATGATACTTGCGTCTAACCGCCATTACGATCTTGCCTTTAAAGTAGTTATGTAGGTTTATTACTGAATTTTAGAATTTCTCTGTGTGATTTTCGTGATTTTCGCTAGTTCTTACATTAGAATGGGCTATTCATTTGCTCACAGCAAAAGTTTGTAAGAGCCCAATTTTAAAACTTTGGGGGGCTGCAGCTCAAAAAGGAGGCATTTTCGGACACATATTTATGGGGAGGGATTCTTATTTTGACCTTAAAAATACGTGGTTACAAGGATGACATATGTTCCTGATAAACCTTGTAAATCTGACCAATGGCAACACTGTGTACTTCTCTTTTAAATGAATTTAAAGTCTAAGGATTTTAACACAATATCTGGCTTCACTGCTTGACCCTTTTACGGTCGGTGGACCGGTCGCTGTCAAGCCACGAGGCCGAGTCCATTCTTTATCAAAAGCGGCAAAGTTATTGTTCGGTTCCCATTATGAAACTTCTTGCGAAGCAGTTACACAAATTGCTTGTACAATAAGCGGCTCGGTTAAATTATTTTTTTTCGCAAAATGATTTGGAAAGTAATAAAGGAATCGTAGAAGGGAAATTTTTAAAATGAGACTACGTTTTCTCGCCATTTTGCCATGTGGGCCAAGTCGTGTTTTTATTACTACGCTGTCAATAGTATATTATCGGCAACAAAGTCTAATTCAATTTTTATCGCGTTAACAGATATACAGCGTGTTTCAGATTTAACGTCAGTGAATGGGGCTGTTGCACACTTTTGCTATAGCAGATTTAATAGTCGATTCTGGTGTGAAACCCTCGAAAAACATCGATGGCAGTATCAAGATACCTTCCGAAATCCACTCCTAAACTCAATAAACACTTTTATTTGCGCGGGCGTAATGGTGGCTGAGGGTAGTAATAATGGGAGATGCCTATCTCGACTTCGTCACTCTCTCTATGCTGGCGCAAGGATGATTCACAGAGAAATTAGTCACCAGAATAGTGATCCACATCCGATGAATAGTACTGTTACACCTTGTGACGCTGGTGTCAAGTAAAAGTCGTCTCTATCGGTCACTTCTTGATGGAGTTACAGTATTGTTAGATGGGAATCTCCTATTATTACTGCCCTCAGCCACCGTGACGCTCGCGCAAATAAAAGCGTTTAATGAGTTCAGAAGTTTTTAGTGCTGCCGCAGTTATTTTTGGAGGTTTTCAATCCTTAAAAATATTGACACATTCTGAAAGAACAGGTTAAGACCTGACGGATCAAGTGATGGGATAAAGTGCGGGAAAAAACCGGAGAAGACTCCTTTGGCCATTTGATTGCGTGTGTTGGAAAAGGATAGAAGAGCGGGCGAAAATCACGTGACTACCCCTGATCTGTCCTTTTCTAACAAACACGTTCTAATGAGGAAAGAGAGAGCTGGGTGGTAAATGGGAGGCGAAAGGGGCAATCCGGGCAATCATCACCCCGTGCCGCCAAAAATGGGGTGAAAGGAGTGGGAAAGAAGGGTGATGAAGAGGGTGGGGGGGAGGGAGAAGAGGTAGCAGAAAGAAGGATCACCGGGAGACGGAAACTTCAAGCCCCCCTCCCCCAATTTCTGAGGACTAGATCCGCCAATGAGAGTATGAGAGTGAGAGAGAGTGAGAGAGAGAGAGAGAGAGAGGAGAGAGAGAGAGAGAGGGGGAGAGGGAGGGAGAGAGAGAGAGAGGGAGAAAGAGAGAGAGAGTGAGAGAGAGTGAGTGAGAGAGAGAGTGAGAGAGAGAGAGAGAGGTGGAGAGAGAGAGAGGTGGAGGGAGGGAGAGAGAGAGTGAGAGAGAGAGAAAGAGAGAAAGAGAGAGAGAGTGATTGAGGGAAAGGGAAGGAGGAAGAGAGAGAGGGGGGAGAGAGAGGAGAGGGAGACCATCGCGCAACAGTTAACTATTAGGAAGACCCGTCTATCCACACCATTCACTCTGCTCTTATTACGATAGTTTGCCCCCCCCCCCCCCCAATACCTATTTCGAACATTCCTAAAACATGCTTTACAGAAAGACGAGTAAAAGATCTTGTATATCTTGGAAAAACCGAGTGACCGTAAAGATTATCTAAAACAAGTCACGGCTGCTGAATGCTTGGTCGCTGGCGCTGAGACTTTTAACTTGACCATTAAAAAGATTGAGATTGGAATGAGGTTGCCAAACTTATTGGGCATCTTAATCTTCATTTCCCATTCACTTCAATGTAAAACCAACGAGCTATACTAGAGTGGCAGTAACCTAACCACCATGGGGGATTTTAAGGTTAGGTTTAAGCGTGTAATTTTTCCATGTATTCCAGTGGCGGTTCGTGAATTGCGATCTATCAGTGTCCACTGCATTTAAAACTATAGAAAAGTATCGATTCCTCGAGGGTTCAATTGCACCCCCTGACGATCGATACTTTTCCATATAGTTTTAAATTGAGTAAACATCGATGTATCGCATTTCACGAACCGCCACTGATGTATTTCCATGTATTTTGATCCGTGGCGGTGACGAGCTTTGGATGGAAACCAAAGAGTAACCAAGAGTAGCAATTGCATTGAGAGCTAGCTTGGTAAATGTTGATAATAGTCGGCTTCTGATTGGCTGAAAAATGGACCGAAATGCGTTGGCGTAAACTTTTTTTTGGGCCTTATATTATGGAAATTTATAAGGGGGTTTCGTTCCGGGCCGTGTATCTTGAAACCTGTGCAAAATTGACTCTTTGCCGTTAATACGAGTCGCTTTAGCAGAATTTTTCAACAAATTGATAGGTCATAAGTACCAGTTTAATGAAAATTCGAAGAGACTGTCTCAGATGGAAAGTTCTCATAATAGTGAGTTAGTCGAAAACACACGCCAAGCATGAAAACACACTTTTATTTGTTCTTTTCAACTGAGACAGTCTTTTCGAATTTTCAAAAAATTGGTACTTATGACCTATCAATTTGCGACCCGTCAATTTTGCACGAGTTTCGAGATAAACGGCCAGGAACAAAAACACCGTGTTAATTTCCAATTTCCATCCAGGCTAAAAAAAGTTTTGACTCACGCATTTCTAACCAATCAGAAGCCGACTCTTATTAGCATCGACCACGCAGGCCTCGTATTCAATTGCGACTCTTGCTTACTCTTTGATGGAAACGTGTTTCAGTCTGGCTGTTTCTTGCACCAAAATACATGGGAATAAATGGACAAAAATACAAGCTTAAACCTAACCTAAAAATTTCTTACAGTGCGTTACGCAGGTTACCCATTAGACTCTGCCACTCTAGATAAATGCACAGGGTGTTGAAAAACTTTCCCCGAATATTTCAGGGGTGGATTCTACAGGTCAAAATAAGACCTTTTTCCCCTACAAACATGTGTCCGAAAATGCCCCCCTTTTGAGCTACAGCCCCCCGAAGTTTTAAAAAATTGACAGTTTTTTTGAGATAGCGACCACTATTATGAACCAAATGTCTTGAAAATTGGTGTACCATGGTAATTTTACGTGTAAAATCCATTAATGACCTTGAAAAATTCAGAAATTGAGTCTGACTGTACTTTTCACGCAATCTTGTACCTTTAACGGCACGAACTTCATGTTACGGATTATAAATGTGAAGGATAATTACCGAAATCAGATGCGAAAAATCCTTCGGAAGATTTTTGGTCTTCTTTGTTTCTTTCGATACGACACGTTTTAAGCGAGATAATCGCTGCACAGTGTGGAAAATTCAGCGCTTTCACCATAGCGGCCGGCCCCAAGAAGCAGCGGAGAGGCGGGTTGCATACTAAACTGCCGTTTTTCATGGTAAAAGTGCTGACTTTTCCACACTGTGCAGCAATTATCTCGCTTAAAACGCGTCGTATCGGAAGAAACAAAGAGGACCAGAAATCTTTCTAAGGGTTTTTAGCTTCGGATTTCGGTAATTATTCTTCAAATTTTTAATCCGTAACATAAAATTTGTGCAAAATTGCGTGAAAAGTACAGTCATGCAGACTCAACTTTTGAATTTTTCGAGGTCATCATTGGATTCTACACGTAAAATTACCAGGAGACACCAATTTTTAGGACATTTTTGGCTCATAATAGTGGTCGCTATTCCAAACAAATTGTAAAGTTTTTAAAACTTCGGGGGGCTGTAGCTCAAAAGGGGGGTATTTTCGGACACATGTTTGTAGGAAAAAAAGGTCTCATTTTGACTTGTAAAATCCGCCCCTGAATATTCGGGAACAGTTTTGTAAACCCTGTAAAGCTCTTTGTGTTAAATGCACGAGAAGTCCCTTCCTTTCTGACAACCCTGGAAAAGATGGACACGAACTCGAACCTTATACTTCCTTTGCCTTACACTCTGAACATTGAACAAGACGAGCTGAGTTGAAAGGAGTAATAACCTTGCAGTTTGGACTCGAGGGAAATTTCAACCGTCCAGTTTTCCGTTTTTCCCTCACGGAAATTTCCTTCGTCGGCTATTATTCTTCACTTTTCATTAAAATCACAACCGTTTTTCTTTGATAAGGATAATGGTTTAGATTGACTTTCCCTTCATCATCTTTTCTTTCATGTATTAACGAATAAAATCAAACCGCAGGAAGATGAACGCATAGGTATCCGTCCTTGCGGGTTCCGAATAGTCAACTCCCCCACGAGAGCGGGGGGGGGGGGGGGTCTGGAGGGACTCCCCTCGGGGTAGGGGGTGCGGGGGCCCTCCCCTGGAAAGTTTTTAAAATTAGTCTGATCAAAGTTAGATCTACAAAGTTCGATTTTTGAAAACCGATTTCGACCTTAGGTTTGCGCCAAAATGCTCAGTTTTTGATACATTTTTGATCGATGTATCACTCGATCAGGTGCCTTCCATAGGGAATCTTGAGCTAGCACCTCTCTCGAGATACAGGGGGGTGGCCAGGACTTCTGAAACATACTGTATTAATATTTTTTCATTCGCGGCACTCCGCGCTTGTCAGTGGTTTTCTTCCATTTGATTGTGTGTAAAACAATCGATTCGATTATGAAGCACCGTGTCACCAGCATTCGATTGTTATTACATTGAGTCTAATGGAAGAATAACTGTTGCCAATAAATAGCGCGAGCAGCCACTCTGCCGCTTATAACATATGAAGGTCTCCAGAAGTTTTTTTTTTTTTTTTTTTTTTTTTAAGGGCAATGAACGCCAGAAGACTCTTTCAACCCCCGGCTCTCTTTGTCTCATTCCGTCGATTTGCATATAGTAGAAAGGGAATGAAAAAATGTTTCCTCGCTCTCAATTTACATATTCAGCGACGACTTTAGTCCGTGAATTAAGTATTGTGAAAAAGGTACAGCGCTTAAATGTACGTGTACTCGAAATTGAATCAAATGCCAGACGTAGGTTTTCGCGCGGTTTTCAAATACACATTCGAAAGAGAAAGAAATTATTTATAAGCCCTCCTTTACAAAAAAAAAGAAAACAAATTATGTTAAATATGCAGAGTCTCTAATGTCATGACACCTGGAAAATTACAACTTTGACATGGGACGCTTACAAAGACGCTTCGCTCTGTGTCTCCCGTCTGAATCTCTCCACTTCTACGTAGGTGTACTTTGTACTATCAAACTCAAAAGTTTTTGCAGTGAAGCATCCGAGAAAAGGGGGCAAATCCTCGTGTAAATCAAGCACTCTTCACTACGCTTCGTGGGCATCCTCAACCGTCGAAATGTTTTCGCAATTGATTGTACAGTTTGATGTTTACCTGACAGAAAAGAGTCAATGGGGCTGTTGCACACTATTGCTGTAAGCGATTTAATAGTCTATTCTGGTATACAAACCTCCAAAAATAACGATGGCAGCAGTAAAAACTTCCAAAATCCATTCCGAAACTCAATAAACGCTTTTATTTGCGCGAGTGTAATGGTGGCATAGAGCAGTGACAGGCGAGGATTTACCATTACGCAAAATACGCAACTGCGTAGAGCCTCAGACCTAAAGGAGGCCTCATTTCTCGAAGGAAAGAAAAGAGAGAAAACGGGACAGAAGAAAAGGAAGGAAAGGGAGGAAATGACGAAGAGAAAAGAAAGGGACGGCAAAGAGAAGAGGGAAAATGATGGTAGTAAAATAATTCGATTTGAGATTTTTTGAGGCCCCCCTCTCCAAACCTGCAACGACGATGCCTAGGCCCCTGAGCAGTAGCGCATCGAGAGTTTCTTCATCTCTCTCTTTTCTCCATTAAGAAACGTATGTTAGACAAGGATGGGCAAGGGGATGAAACCCCCTCCTTCTGTCCTTTTCCTACTCATACATTCAAATGGGAAATGAGAGAGATGGAAGATATCCTGGTTGCGCCAGTGCCCCTGAGTATCTACCGTCACGGAGAGGCCTCCATAGTTTGAGGAGTAAAATAAAAGATCGCAAAGAGTCCGGTTTCTAAAGCCGGTCGTTGATTGAAAACCTACCCCGTTTTATTCAGTATCTTGGGTTCTTTTGATTGTCCGAGTTGTCCTTCTCGATAAGTAAGTATCGAAAAGGTGGGTCAATACATATACACCGTTATTGAGAAAAAAGAGGCAAAAGTTCCACTGATTTTCAAAAATTGAGGGTTTTTTGCGTTTGCGTTGCAATAGGATGGGAATGACCAACATTCTTGATGCTGGCGTATTGATGAGAAGAACATATCAGGTTTTCAAAAGAACTGAAGATTTTGAAGAAAAAGTGGTAGGCTTTCCATCAACAACGATGGCGCGGGAAAGGCATCGCGGCTCTTGTTGCGATCTGTGAAAAATGAAATTTAATAAAATATCGTCTCATGTGAGAGAATCTGACTATTCAAAATTTCCGGGAGAAGGCCCCCAGACTCCTTTTTATTAGGAACTGGCCCGTAGATCGCGCATAGTATACAATACATTTATCCAGAGGCTGTTTTGCCTCTTCCCTCGACCCCTGAAAGAGAATTTCAAGTTTACGCAATGGAGTGGAGTGGAATACTTATTACATTGACTTCAGAAAGGAGTTGTTCTCTTTTTACATTTCCAAGTGACTTTCAACTGCGAGGAACAGTTTACCTAAACCTGATCAACCTTTACGATGCAGAAAAATATCAGCTTTATCTTGTTGAAAGTAAAAAAAATATTCTTCATTTCTGAGAAACGGAGAAAATATTCGTAAAATCCAATTTTAACATCTGAATGCTCGTTGCAAGTTTTAAACTAAGTATTTGCTTAAAATACCGTCCAAGAGAATGTGAATTTCCCAATTATTTCCGAGAAACGATCCCCAGGCTTCCGATAGAGCGTCTACAAAAAGGTGAAAAGCTACTAAAAATCTCAAGTTTACGTCACTGGAGTGAAAGTATTAGTGATAACCACAGGCTAAACACGTACCGCTTTAGCTGAACTAATTGTTGAAAATTGAGTCTTCGATATTTTCGACATTTTCGGGAAAGAACCTCCCCCTATTCCCCCTCTTTCTGGGGCGAAATCTCCCAGACACCTCACCCTGCCTCTGTGGGGCCTCAAATTTAGGGTTAAATTGGGTTTCAAGAGATACAAATACGCCCTGGGGAACCACCAAATATTGTATTTTAGCTCTTCTCTGCTCTTCCGAGGCACCGTCTGTGTCATGTTAAATGGGAAAACAGACTTACCAGCAGACCTGTCATTTTGGTGGGCCTTTAATAGCAGACACAGCTCAGGGCTCTCAAAACGTCCCCTGTGCTCTTCCGGGGCACCGCCAGTGTCATTTTAAATGGGAAAACAGACTTACGAGCAGACCTGTCATTTTGGTGGGCTTCTGATCGCTGACAAGGCGCAGGGCTCTCAAAACGTCCCCTATGCTCTTCCGGGGCGCCGCCAATGTAATTTTAAATGGGGAAAACAGACTTACGAGCAGACCTGTCATCATGGTGGTGCTTTTGATTAGCTGACAAGGTGGAGGCCTCCTATTCCCCCTCCTTTATGGGGAAAAATCTTCCAGACACCTTGTACAATTTCTGTATAAGATATAAATAACTAAGACTTATTTAAATAGAGAAACATTGACTGATTATTAATCTTTTACTGTACCATCACCATAGGTATACATATAGACTCAAAAGTACATTGCTTAGCAACCATTAACAGGCTGCCCCCCCAACAAGGTGATTAAGATCATAGGTCACAACTGGAACATTTTGATGATTGTTATTGAATGATTGTTGTTTTGAGACGGTGCTTCCGGTGTAAGTAATTTCATGAAGAGAACTCTGAAAAGTGTTGGAGACATTCGTCACAGAAGTGTTGAGGTAGAATTCTTCGTTTTTCTGCGATGGCTAGTGGGTGGAATATTCGTCCGAAGATGGGTCTGGTTGAATCGATAGTTGTAGATTGAGTTTGAGACTTTGAATTGAACTCCACCCAGATCAGCTATAGTCAGTTCACAGTTGCAGATTGATCAAGATGGATGCTAGTGTAATACCCATGCTTGATGTACCTATATCTTTTTAAAGAGGGAACAATGAGCGATCGCTCCAATTAGTTATGTTAGATTCTCTGACGTAGGTTAATATGCAGAAGGATGAGAAAGAAGCAAATGTGCACAGCCATAGAGTGAACTGTTCAAATGGATGTTCAGAGTGACATTGATGTTAATGAATTAAGAGATGGAGCACTCTGATTTTAGTAGATTAGTTGCTTGATTAGTGGGAATGGACTCATCACTTTGTTATTTGAATTACATTGTGTACGATAGATTTAATACTAATTCCACAAGATTGACTTATGGTAAGACACTAACAAGTAAGTATCTGAAGATTCCGTTATTTGAAGTTTCAACACTACTAGCACGCTGAACTGAGGCAGTTTGAGCGTTTATTAAATCTTTGAGTTATTATTTTGACCGCCATTGGCGAATATTAACTGCAAAAGACGATGTCAATGCTATAAGAGATTACCTACGCTATTTCACCATTACATTAACCCCTTCCGACACAGTGTTCACATATGTGTACAGGGTTTAACAAGGAGTCTGAAAAAATAGGATTTTGAAAAAAAATAGGGATACACGTCAATTTAGATGAGAAAAGTTCAAATAGTTCAATGACGTGGATCCAAAATCCACTGAAAAGGCTGAGTGTGTAGAATCAGGTCTAAACGATTTAATTTCACCGTTATGATTACGATTACGATTTCAGTTTCGTTACCTGTACCGTGATGTCAATCCCTTAGATGCCTTTTAAGTGAAGAGGAATGCATTGAGTCGTTATGTCAGATTAAAAACTGACTAACAAGTATTTTGTATTAACCAATTAAATCGTTTCATTATTATTTAGTTATCAGTTACTTATTTCTCCCCACAGAGGATTGATTCAAGTATACAACTTGAATGTATGAAGAAAAAACATATAGTATCTGGAAACAAATTGAAAAAAAAGCTAGGATTGCTTGGCTGAATGTGTGTTTCAGTTGAAGCATATTCCTGATATACAAGTATCTGCCGATAAATTCGATGATTTGCTTGCATTCATTTTCGACTCGGGGGCGGCAAGGCAGCATTATGATCTGGTAATCTGGTCTGGAAGTAGCCTGCTGATGTATCTTGCTGATGAAAACAAATCACATTGTACCATTTACCATTTTTCATCGATGCTTGGTTGCGACGGTTGTCTCTTCTGCATGAGTTCGCAATATATATCTAGAATAATGCAATAATAATCGTATACCTGTTTCTTGTTTCAAATTTTGCTATTTAAACAAGATGTGTTATTTTTTTAAGTCAGGAGACGCTCGCAGGTAGGAACAAATTGAATCTCTGCGTAATCCGAAGTCTGCAACCACAAGACACTTGCGCTTATTCGTTCAGCGCCCAGAATTGTTGAATCACATGAAACGTATGGAAAATAATAAAATTGTTGAGTTGTCAAAATAAAACATTAAGTATCATTTGAGTAAGATAATGTTTGTGCCATGTGACGAAATCAGCTCTAATGTATACAAACTACTGCACTTTTTCATTAGTTGCATAGTTTTGATTTCAGTTTATAAATGCGAAAATTAGTCTCAATTATGACAATTATTACTTATTTACTCACAATTGTTTGTCACCTCAAGTACTTCAAAGCACCAAATGTTGAGTTATGGAAATAAATTTGAATAGAAATGAACCAAGGAAAGTAATTGGAGACCGAAAATGTATCAAGAGACAGAACAAAGCCTGTTGGCGAGCAACAGACAACGAGAGAGTAAAAAAGAACAAGAAGGTAAAAAGTGCAACTAGTCAAAGACCATATGTGTAGGTTAGTAGTGTAGTACATAACTACTGGAGTCAAGATAGGTATCATACTCAACACCAAAATCTTGAATGAATCACATAATTAATTCGAAATGAGAATAAATGAATCAAATGACCATGTATGAAATTTCATTTCATCATAATAATAATCTGTAACATGTAAAGCCAGTAATCTATAGTATGATACATTTTAAAGCAGTCCACAAAAAGTCAAAATCATAAGTTTTTCTGAGGTACCCACATGAACACTGATAATGCAAGTTCATGGTGAAGGAAAACCAGAATAAATATATTATTGCATAAATAATAATAACAATAATGATGATGATAGGAATAACAATAATAAAAGTTAATATTGATTAATATTGCATGAATTAGTTATCATTGTTTGGCTGCGTTTGAAGAATATAGCATGTAGTATGTCAATGATTTAAATACAAACCCTAAATTTTTTAGTGAATTTGACGGGTGAGCAAATAGGATACAAGTGCGGAACAGTAGAAGTGTTTTCTCCAAGTCATATACTTGTCTGGGCCCACTACAACTGCTGATAGTAAAATCTTCTGCTCTGAATCGATTGTTTTGAAAATGGATATTTTAATCAACTCGATCCAAGTCATATCAATCGAATGACACGAATGTATAACTTTAAAAAACGATTGTGATCGAATCAAAAGACGTACCTGTGTTCTTGGTAAAGATGATGCATTGAGGTGTTGGGTGAAAGTGTCTTGACTTCAAGTGTTCTTGCAGCAATCGTTCTTGATACGACTGGTAGCAATGCAGCTCAATAGAGAGGGCAAGATGAGAATGTCTAAAGTTGTTCCTTGATTGAGCTTCCACCGCAGACGACCATGGATTTCCTTTTCTTTAGTATTGCGGTATTATTCTACGGAGGCTTTGTTACTGAATAAATAAAGAGCCCTTGGTGGCAAAATAATAAGAAGAGCCCTTGGTGGCAAAATGGATAAGAGCCCTTGGTGGCAAAATAATAAGAGCCCTTGGTGGCAAAATAATAAGAGAGCCCTTGGTGGCAAAATGGATAAGAGCCCTTGGTGGCAGAATAATAATGAGAGCCCTTGGTGGCAAAATGGATAAGAGCCCTTGGTGGCAGAATAATAATAAGAGCCCTTGGTGGCAGAGTAATAATAAGAGCCCTTGGTGGCAAAATTATAAGAGCCCTTGGTGGCAAAATAGATAAGAGCCCTTGGTGGCAGAATAATAATGAGAGCCCTTGGTGGCAAAATGGATAAGAGCCCTTGGTGGCAGAATAATAATAAGAGCCCTTGGTGGCAGAGTAATAATAAGAGCCCTTGGTGGCAAAATAATAAGAGCCCTTGGTGGCAAAATAATAAGAAGAGCCCTTGGTGGCAAAATGGATAAGAGCCCTTGGTGGCAGAATAATAATGAGAGCCCTTGGTGGCAAAATGGATAAGAGCCCTTGGTGGCAGAATAATAATAAGAGCCCTTGGTGGCAGAGTAATAATAAGAGCCCTTGGTGGCAAAATAATAAGAGCCCTTGGTGGCAAAATAATAAGAGCCCTTGGTGGCAAAATAATAATGAGAGCCCTTGGTGGCAACATAATAAGAGCCCTTGGTGGCAAAATAGATAAGAGCCCTTGGTGGCAGAATAATAATGAGAGCCCTTGGTGGCAAAATGGATAAGAGCCCTTGGTGGCAGAATAATAATAAGAGCCCTTGGTGGCAAAATAATAAGAGCCCTTGGTGGCAAAATAATAAGAGCCCTTGTTGGTAGAATGATAAAAAGCCATTGTGGCTGAAAAATAAAATAACCTTGTTGGTTAAATGATAAAAAGCCATTGGTAGCTGAAAAATAAAATAACCTTGGCGGTTAAATGAGTCACGTGTTGTGCAAAATACATGCTGAAGATTTGATGAATACATAGATCAAACGATCGGAAAGTAGGTAATGCTCATAACGCTTGATTGACCCATTGAGAATAACAAGCATCGTTCGAATAACAGCTGTTCCAACTTTGCGAAGTACAGCATAAAACGGACACAGTATTTCAATCGGAGGAGTGTCTCATCTAGATAGCAATGGTCGATGGAGTGTAGTCAGCTGTTTTCTTGCGGTGAGTTGTTGAGCATAAAACGGACACAGTATTTGAACCGGAGGAATGTCTCATCTAGACAGCAATGGTCGATGGAGTGGAGTCAGCTGTTTTCTTGCGGTGAGTTGTTGAGCATAAAACGGACACAGTATTTGAACCGGAGGAATGTCTCATCTAGACAGCAATGGTCGATGGAGTGGAGTCAGCTGTTTTAGCGCGGTGAGTTGAGTTCTCTGTGCGGCGCTGAATTTGATTTGCCGTGATGCTACGATTACGCCTCAAGATCACGTGACTCAAATATGAAAGAATGAATAAACTTGCAGCACTAATATAGAAATATAATGCATTACCGCCTTGCATTACTTATTTAATATGACACATAATGATTAGGAGTTGTTCCCATAAGAAAGTGCAATGGTTTAAATGGTTAATGATCCGTAAATATGCCGCATCAAAACTTTGGAATGAATATTTCGTGAACCAACTGTTTTCTTATGAATCCACGAATGCATAAAAATTGATGGAGACAATGAATGAAGAGGTTATAATTGAGTGAATGAGCTATTTTTACCAGTATTGATTCCAATTTGGCTGTTTAATATAACTGTTGTTTCATATTAATCACGTCGAGGTCACCATTAAATCTGTACAATTTCTGTATAAGATATAAATAACTAAGACTTATTTAAATAGAGAAACATTGACTGATTATTAATCTTTTACTGTACCATCACCATAGGTATACATATAGACTCAAAAGTACATTGCTTAGCAACCATTAACACACCTCATCCTGCTGCTAGGGGGCTTCAAATTCAGGTTGCGTAGGGCCTCAAGAGATGCAAATCCGTTCCTGAGCCGTGCTGATGGTAGATTTCTATCTCAATTTCGTCCCTCTCTCTTTTTGCTGACAAGGATGATGCACAGAGTAATTAGTTGTCAGAGTAGTGATCCACGTCCGACGAAAAGTACCGTGACATATCGAAAGACACCGGTATCAAATGAAAGTAGGCTCTTATTGGTCACTTCTTGATGGAGTTACACTACTGTTAGATGGGAATATCCCATTATCACTGCCCTAAGCCACCATTACGATCGCGCAAATAAAAGTGTCCTCTTAGGAGTGGATTTTGGAAGTTTTTAGTGCTGTCATCGTTATTTTTGAGGGTTTTTAAATCGACTGTTGAATCGTTTACAGCAAAAAATGGAACAGCTCCATTGCTGCACGCAAATCCGGAGTTCGGTTTTTCGTTCTTTTTGAGATCTGTTTTAGTCAACAGATTCATCAATCTGTTACGAGTTAAAACGGATAGAATTTTTTTTTTTTTTCATCCAAGGTGTATTTCATTCGTGTTAAAAAAAACTGCACAGTTAAATATTGACTAAGAGGAAATTCTTTTAATCCAAGGAACATGTCTGCTGCTACAAGTAAAAGATTATTTGCTGTGGCAGTAGTTCTCCTTCATGTAAAAGAACCATGTTCCGTGTTCCATGTTCATGTTCCGTTACTTCGCGCAAGGAAAACTGTCACAAGTAAACGTGTTTCCTTGCTTTTAAAAAGTGATTTCTCTCGGCGAATGAGTGGATTTTTAACGTTTTTAATGCGTGCATCTTTATTTTTTTCCGAACTTTACTCTGGAATCAAGGTTCTATATTGCGGCAGCAAAGTAGTATTGTTCGAACAAACCTATTTATTGATTCGTTCGTGCTTAACTGAACCATTGTCAACGCGTAGGTAACTAATAAGTTACCTTTACTGTTTACCGGCTTGGGCCGCATTTGTCGCTCTCCGCACATGTTTATCGGTGCCTGGATTAGTGTGTGGATTAGCTCTCAAGAGCAGGTTGGACGAATTCGCGAGACTCAATGAAAACAGCGCGGATGAGTGAGCCAAGCCTCATAAGGCCAGCCAGCCCATTGACGCAAGCATCCGATCGAGTCTACAGGGTGTATCTCGCTTAAAACATGTCGTATCGAAAAACATTAAGAGGACCAAAAATCTTTCTAAGAGTTTTCCTCGTCTGATTTCAGTAATTATTTTTCAAATTTCCAAACCGTAACATATACTTTGTTGCCCTGCAGTGCAGTGAGAAAAATGCTCCAAAATCGCT
>VMOF01000001.1:15233818-15301874 GCA_011764245.1 Trialeurodes vaporariorum | reverse complement strand
TTTGATTATTTTTATGGCAAGAAATAGTTACTCGATCTTTGCAATATCTGATTGTTCTACATATATGACATTATGAATTATTACACCTCACACACAGTGTGCTGCAAAATTTGAAAACATTTTCCAATCAATGCAAATTTTTTTTAAAGATATCTGATGCACAGCTAAAAAGTGATCAGAATAACTAATTGAATTTAAAGTTCAAAATTAAAATAATAAAAAAGAGCAACAGTAAGAAAAAGAATGAGGACTGAGGAGACTTAGCATTTTTTTTGTTTTTCGCTCCGAAGTAATGTTTTAATTTTCTCTGCAACATACGAGTTGACCCTCTTTGTCCTTGCTTTGATGATCTCATCGGTAGGTACAGGATCCTCATCTCTAACTCTATTTACGAAGCAGGCTGTAAAAAGAAAAACAAAATGTTGTAAGAAGAGCAGAACATTTTTTTACATTTTACAATCTTTGTCATGATCCTCATGAAGGCAAATAACAACAAAACGAGAAAAAATTTCAACAAAATCAGGAGGAACAAACACTGTAGACAAAGACAGTGCAGTAGGAAAGTGTGAATAAAAAAACCGTATATACTTCTAAATTGATTTGCTTTTAATTTTATGGAGGAGAGAGAGTATGGCAAGCAATATATGAGCTCTTTAATAGTCTTAGCTCTTCAAAATCCTTGACTTTTTTTGATGAAGGGGGGGATGGGGGGGTGTGGCTGAATGTTTGTTTCCCATAATGTGGCTGGTGGAGGCAGTGGCGTCGCGTGCCATCTGGCAACAGTGCAACTACTCCATTTAAACTCCTTAAATATATCGAATTTTCCTCATGCACTGCGCACCCCCTGAATTCGACCTATTACATGAGTTTAAATGGGTAGAATGCAATGTTGCCAAATTGCACGCGACGCCACTAGGTGGAGGGCAAGTATAACTATCATGTTTCAGGCTTAAAAGCGGTTTTGGATTATTTGCTTCTTGAATAAAGATTAGAAACTAGTTTTAAGAATTTCATTCGAAAAATTCCCTGTCCCTTTGCAAAACACCAATGCCTGCTGCCAGGGCTGCAGAATATCCACCAGCAAACAACCAATCGGTTGTATGAAAGTGTGGAGGCTGCCGATATTGTGGAAGCTGCCAGACCTCAGCAAACTCGAAAGATCCAGGACAGAACGACGCAGACGGAAAATCGCATAAATGCAGAATGCATTTGAGAGCGACTTTTCGCATGTCCAATCAAATTACAGGAAGTCTTCAAGCGCGCTTTAATAAGCGAAAAAAAAAAAAAAAAAAAATTAAAGAAAAAAAAAATAAATAAAAAGGGAGTAATACATTTTTGGAAAAAGTGTGGAAACTCAGACCAACGGTTGAGTGAAAATGTGGAAGCATTGAACATTCTGCAGCCTTGCTTGCTGCACCTACCAAGATATGTAACCAAAGAACAGCTTTTGAAAATGAATAATGAATATCTGCCACAAAAGCTAATCTTTTTGATCACACAGTATCTTTATTAGTTTAAAAAAAAAAAAAAAAAATGCACCTGGTGATAAAGGCAAGTATGATTGCCTTATGCCTTGAGGAAGTATAAAGGAGTAGGTTCTAAATCTGCAAAAAACATTTCGGAAGTTCTTCATGCTTACTTACTTCCATAAATTCATGAATATACCTAGAATGTAAATTGTGGAGAGAAATGGAAAAGAAAAAAAAATGAGTAAATACCTTTCACAAGCCGCATTTTTTTTTTCGAAAGTTTCGGCTTCGCTACGGACCCTTTAATGGCTGTACAAGCGTTGCCTGAAACACTGGAGTTCATAAGAGTTGCCCTCCCACATACGAGCTCGGCACAATTTTTTGTAAAAAGGCGGTCTCCATCGATGCCGCGAGTTACGTTTACTTTTACTTTGTTGCCTTTTGTGGGAGTTAAATAGAGTGCAGCCTTCTACAAACAGAAAGAAAAAGTGTAACTATAAAACACTGATAAAAAATTAGTTTTAAAAAGTTGAGCTTTAAAGATCTGATTTTTTTTTTAACTTTCTTTTTTTTTAATTATAATTTTCCTTTGAAAAATTCAAGAAGCTTTAAATCCTCTGCAAGGCTCACCAAAAATCTTTTGAATATCATTCATTTTTATAGCAAATAAAATAAAGGAAATGTAGAAGAGAGTTAAAAATTATATAATTTCAGCAAACTAACTCATTTTTTTGCCAAGAAACAGAAAAATAAACAAGAAACAAATTAATTACAGTGGTTTGCAAGAGTTCGGTTTTTTCGTTTCTAAGAAAATGGTTAAAGTGTGAGCCTACATTCTATCTATCAAAGAAGGGGGGAAAAAAAACCAAGGCAATTTTGTGACTTAGGTGAGCGTGCGTTCATCAGATGACTAAGAACTTTGCAAACACCTAACACAAAAGAGCCAATAAATACCAACCTTTCTATAATGGTTTTCGACCTCGGACGAGGAGGATGCAGCATCCGAGTCAGGGGAGTCGTCCCCAATGTCATCGCCTCCCTGACATGAAACAGAAATTGAGGAAAGCATGAGTTAAACCAAGAAAAATATCATTCCCCAAAATATTTTTAAAGGATAAATTCATAACCCTTACAGGAATTCTTTAATAAGTTGCAATTGTTAACCCTGCCGTATAGTTGACACAAAAGCAAAAAACACGTTTCGATAAAAACGCACTTGAAAAATTAAATTTCGTCTATCGGCTGACATATACCTTGTATGTAAATATGTAAGATCACACATTTCCAGTTAAATCTTAGTGATGAGAAAACCGTCAATAATGCATGTTATTGCATTTTCAGTGATCACTAGAAGAGGACCAAACCTCTGCTCTGCAAGGGGTAACGTGTCAATTTTTAAACAATTTTTTTTTTAAATTCACTCATTTAAAATGCCACAACTCCCTGAAAAATCCTGATATTGATCTGAAAATTTGTGGGTATCTGGTATACACTTTTGAGCATGACAAACTCATATCGGAGAAATAATCAAGAAGAACTATGAACGAAACTTGAGTCAAACCAAACATACGGATGATGTTCTTACCTCATCCAAAGGAGCCCCGGCAGGTGCAGTTTCTGAGGATAATTCTGCAGAAGTAACTCCTGGTGATAACTCTGAATAAGTAACTTCTGATGACAACTCTGCGGAAGGAGATTCCGTGGATATTCCTTTGATAATATCTTCTGTAGATTTTTCTGCGGATAACTCTTTGGAGGAAACGTGAACCTTGTTCGAGACACAATCCTCCTGTAATTCAGAGCGGTAAATACTAAATATTACAAGCAAAATAAAAGCAAGCTTGAGTCGTGTTTAGAGCCTCATAATTAGGGGTAATAGAACCATTCCTCATTGATGAGGACTCTCTATGAAGTAAAAAAAGAGATTAAGATTTTGACAAGTTCACTTTACGAAAGTCTATACTATGGCAGCACTCAAGTCATCTTGGTGAAGAAAAAAAATGTCAACCAATGGTAGGGGTGCAAAATGTTCCAAAACGCCTCAAGTTTCTAACAATCCGGGATAATTTCCTCACATTATAAGGTTATCAAAAATTTGAAGTCAAGTCATGACTATACAGTCCATATATACTATGAAAGTTGCGCCATGTCGGAATCCATTTCTGATTGGCTCTCAAATTTAGGCTGCCAAGAAAGCCCCAAGAGGCAGATACAAATGGCGGAGAGTTTGTTTACTTTATGCATACTCGCTTTTATTACATATTTGCAGTGTCAGGGACCGCAATATTGTTAATTTTTCTTCCGCTTGGATATAATACTGAAGATCATTATCTCTTTCAATAACGACCGTATTTGTCGAGAATCTGAACGTAACCCAGCAAAATAACGGAAACAACACAGACGCAATTAGCCATCCACCATATGAAATCAGCCTCTTAGAGACTCCAATTATCCGCTTCTTCTTCTTCCTTATTTTAAATGACATGGCGCAACTCTCATAGAATATAGGAACTCTAGTCATGACCCCCTTATTTATGCTTATTGTAACCTATTTTGACATTGTTTCTACTCAAAATTGCAGAAACTTTCAAAACTGTTCAACCATTCCTACTTCCTCTTTTCCGGGCAAAGTTCCTCAAAATATCACAAATTTCACTCTCATGCTATCTGCGGATCGCTACATCCGGCTTTTTTTTCACACCCGACTTTGGGTAAGGTTTCGCCCTATTTTGCCCAACCCAAAAAACCCACCTGAGTTTGAATAAAACCCACTTAATTAAACTTTAAAAAAAACCCCAGAAACCCCATCACCACTTTTTTTTTTTTTGGGGGGGGGGCATTTCAAGCATTTTTGCATACTATTGTTTTATTTTTTTTATACCCCCTTCCCCCTATGTTTCTTTACTCCTCTCCCTGATCCGCCTCAACCCTTCATTCTCCCTTTAAGATACCTCATTGCAGTCTGATTGGCTCATTGAGAAAGGTTTTCTTCTACATTTTAATACAAGGCCATTTCACACAAAATTTGTCGGATAAGGCTTCAAATAGAAATTACAAAAAAAATTATTGAGCTGATACAGAGAGTTAAATAACTAACCTGTTTTGATTGCATTGAGGGACTCTTTGATAATGCTGTTGCTTGCAGTTCGTAGTTATGGTTTAGGTCTCGAAGTTTTAATATTTCTTCGAGTTGTTTATTTATCTTTTTGTTTGCTCGGTCCAACTCTACTTTCAGGTTTTTTATTTTTCTCTTATATTCTCTCTTCTCCACCAGTTGGTCATCTGACTCTGTCTCTGAAGAACTGCAGCTGACATTCGGTTTGTACTTCTTGTCAAGTTCTCGCATCATATCATTGTTTGCTTGAATTTTGAGCTTTTTCTTTTGGCTCTAAGGAAAGAGGATAAATAAATTAGAACTGAAGTAAATTTAAAAGCGATTAAAACAATGAAATCAACTTGGAAGCTTGCATGAAACTCCCCTTAATAAATAAATACAATCTGAGTTTGGCATTATAACAGACCACCTAAGGTGATTCAATATCAAGTGACGAAGGTGATCATTTAATGGTCATTTCCCAGATTTTATGGAGTATTTTTGTAAAAGGATGCGGATTGTCAGAACCTGCAGGTAGATCTAACAAAGATATCGGTAAAGCTGGAAGCTCGACTCCGCAAAAGAAGGATGAATCATGGGAATTCACACTATATCATAGGGCGTTATGAGAGATTGAGCAGCGATTGTGCGAATTCCCATAATTACGTTCTAATTTTGCAGATTCGAGCATCCTAACTTTGCAGATATCTTTGTTGGATCTACTTATAGGTGTGACAATCCCCGTTTTAGAAAAAAACTCCATAAAATCTAGAAAATACCTATTAATTGATCGACTAATCGATCACCTTGGTCATGTGACATGGAATCACCTTATAGAACTTACGAAACAGCCCACCATAGATATCTACTTGGCAGTTTTTCCTCACCTTCAAACTCCCAAAATTGTGTCACTGTCGCCTCCGATTATTGCAGTCTACAGGTTTCCATTACAACTCACAACCCTCCAGGGCAGGGAAAATATTCATGAAAAATATATTATTAGTGTTGAATGAGAATTGAATTTCCTTGAGACATAGGAAGCATGTGCGTAGACAGCGGTAGAACCGAAAAGGGTTTTTTTTGGGGGGGAGGGGGGGGGCTAAATTTTGAGAAACAGATTTACTCAAAAGATTATTATTAAGATTTCAATTGTCTACTATACGATGATTCGCAATCTCCCTACTGGACGAGGAACTCCAAAACTTCAAATTATGTGGAGAAGAATTACTCTCACCTTTGATAGCACTTGGTCTTCCACCTTCAATCCTCCATTTTGCTGCTTTGCAGAATCGCTGCTTTTTTTCTTCTTTATCTCATAATGTTCACAATTGCTCTGCACAACTTTCGCAGTTGGCACAGAAATGCGCTTAGGGTTGTCAAGCTCTTTTTCAGAATCTAGAAAATAAAGAGAGAATTTCTAAAATAAAATAATTCAGCTGGTGAATGAGGGCATCATTCATTGAAGACAGAAATACTCTTTCCCAATGCTAGAATGCTTCACATTTTTAAGTGGGATTCAAAGACTGAGTCACCTAACTTTCCTGGCTAGAAAACAATCCATACTGAGAGCCTCTGAAACGAACTATAGTCTGTTTGCTCTAACTTGAGACCTGAGCGGGCAATAAATGAGTTTCGGAAAGTGGAGAACTACAACATTTCAATAGGTTGTCGTAGCCCGGCCGAGAGTCAGACAGCAACCCTGTCACCTCGGCCGACTGACAAGGGTGAGCACAGTAAGGCAAATCTACCTGAAATGCCAGGTCTCAAAGTTAGAGCTAACAGAATATGAATATGGACAAAACACATACACAAAAGTGGTCGCTAAATAAGCGCATTCAAGCCAGTTTAGTTGAGCTTGAGCTATCTGCTGCATTTCTTGATAGGCTTTTAACGTGAAATTGATCAGTTTGAGTAGGGAGATGTTTCAAGCAATGAAAAAAGGAGGATGATTCAATTTGAAATAATTACAGAAGCGAAGGGCATCAAAACTTACCGGCAATCTTTAGAATCTCGGCTGTGTAGTGCCCAGCAATCGGATCTTTGACAGTCTTCCGCTTTTTCGACTCGGGGAGCTTTTCGACTTCAAGAATTTTCCCTTGAGATCTGAGTATGCTGTCAGGGGTGTCCTTTTCCTTAGGAGACCAGAACACGAGGGCCTCTATCCCAGCAACCACTGGACACTTATCATGATCCTTAATGAAGGTGACCGGCACTTTCTGAACCAGCCCATCTAGCTTGAATTTGACTAAAGCGTAAGCCATAAATACTACTCGCGAAAATACTAACTATTCGAACGCTTTGCACTTTCCTTTTTGACGAAGGCAACCAAGCACTAACCGAAAGAAATCCACACACACCGAAAACACGAGAATATCGTAGGAGCACGACGGTTTACAAATTGACTCACTCACACTACGACACAAACAGCAAAGAGGAATCACTGAATCAGAGGAACTCACGTCGAGTGAGCCAATGTTACCAGATTGTAGAGGTTACTTTAAATCCGTTGAATTAGACTGGGTGACTAGGATTCAAATGAAAAAACACCTGAGGACCGTTTCGTCTGACATCAGTGTATATCTGTCGGCTACGAGAACAGGAAATATCCGAGGCGTCTATACCAGAGTGGCCAACATCGACACGGAAAACGTTCCCGCTTTACAAATTTCGTTTTCTTTGATCTCTCATTTGTCATTTATCTTTTGCTCTCTAAGCTATCCGAGGCTTCACTATTTTTTCCTATACATTTTTGCGAATCAAGTGTACTTAATTGCAAGCCAGCAATATTAATTTTTCCCCCAAAATCTTTCCTAGTTTCAACCCGGTAAAAGGAATATGCAACTTTCCAAGTTGGATAACCTCAATGTCAATTGTCAACAAACTCGAAATAAAACCCAACAGGTGTGTTTTCACTCTTTGTTCGCAAGCTCACATTAGATCTTTGCAGGTACCTCACGATTTTGCGAACTTTCCTCGATCAGTAAATCTAAAGTCTTCATGAAGAGATTCAGATTAGGCTGCCTGTAGTGAAACCTTGGCTCGTCTTTTTAACTCGCTCCGGTCTAGTTTAAAGTTGATTGCGTCTTTACACCATTGTGCTAAGTGTCGGTAATCGGCATTCATTGCGTGTTCTCTCCTTTTGGATACAACTTCTCGATGAACTCAACAATCAGTTCTATTTCATGTGATGCTCATCGTCATATTATTGATTTGGTAAGTACATCACCATAGTGAAGTCGATCTCATTACATCACTCATCATGATTGGTCTTACTTTTTTCAAAAAAATTGAATCAAGCAGGTCATGCACCTACACTTTATAGCTGCTTAATGTACTTGGAGCACATTCTTCAATTTTAGCATTGATCAATCTCAAACCTAGTGCTCTCTTATCGCAAGCTCTCAAGACATTATTGCATTCATTATCATGAAGATCGCGGGAAATGTCTGTCAGTTCCTGTTGAGGTTTGAACAGCAGAAACCAAACCCACCCCCACTACATGTGCTAACTTAGAGATGATCTTTGCTGCGTTTGTTTAATCCCGGTAAAAAATGAATCGCCCGGTTTGGTCCTAAAAACGTCCAGGACGTTTGACGACTAATTGGGCGTTACATTTTTTGCCGGGATGCTGTTTAGAGCTGATATGGATTTTTAGCAAACAACTCCTGACGAGTAGTGGTGCCCATGTATAGAACCATCAGTGAGCTGCAGTAATGCGGTGAGCAATTGAATGTAAACTGCATGTTTGCCATTCAACCGCTCAAAGCTGCTTGTCAGGACTTGATACTCTTAAATACAGGTCTGATTGTGAGTGATTTCCGACCCCTTACAGAGTAATTTCGATTGTCATATCAAATTAATAGAGGCCGTTTCAGATAACTTCGGTTCTGACAGCACTTTGTTTACATGCATGAAAACGTTGACGCTATGCTCACTACATGAATCATTAGAACTTTTTGCCTCAAAATGGACTCGGTTAATCTTCGTAATTAATGAATATTAACATTAATGCGTAATTTAAGACTTGACATCATCCTTCCGCGCTTGTAAAGACAGATCTGTCAGAACCAGAGCTATCTGAAACAGCTTCTATGAGTTTAACTCTGACAAGGTTTTGAGTACCTAACCAATCTGTGATATCCACATTGACTGCTGCAGTTTCTCCTTTAATATTGAGTTCAGCCCTATGATTTTTTGCATGACTCCATCTTGACCATGTTACTGTGAAGTGACATTCAAATTTTCCGAAAATATTTGAAGCCTTTTCTAACCTAACCTTCGCGATACGCATACCTATATATTTACCGTATTGAAAATTAAAGTAAATCTCCTATGAGTGCGATTGGTGTTAATTAGTGCTTTTATTCTTTGTGAATCCAGTAGTTCGTGTCATGAAGAGATGACAAGATTTGGATGAAAGCTTTGGTTTGAAGCCTCCTGTTCTCTCTTGGATCCTCAATTCTGCCTCTTTCACCATGTCAAAAAGACGCGGAAACTACAAAAGGTACCTGGACCCTAACCCTAGTGTAAAAATTCCAAAACAAACCCTTAGTCGTCTCAGGCAGAAAGAGCAAGCAGCTGAAGCGGATGTTGATGTCAATGAAGGTGCCTCTGTATCTAATGTAAGTAATCTTGCTTCTACATCAGGGCCGAGAACCTCAGTTACTGCACCAAATGAGAGTGACTCAAATGATGACTTGCCCGGCAACAGCTCAACTCCCTCTAGTGATCACGAATCAGACTTTTCCAGCCCTAGTGACCCAAGCGATAGCAGCAGCTCTGAGTCTGATGATGAAGTATCCGCCTCATCTAATGAAGATAATCCACAGCCACACTTGGACGATGATCCGTACGATTTAGATGAACCAATTATCCCTAACGTCAACCTCTCTAGGTTTCAAATATTAATCATGGTGGTGCATTTTGTCAGGCGTTTCAATTTGACTGATGTTGGAGTCAAAGCTTTGCTCCAATTGGTGAATGTATTACTTGGCGTAACTGTCATTCCTCCTAGTAATTACATATTTAATAAAATATTTTCTACGGGTAACCAAGTGAATTATTATATGTACTGTCCGCATTGCTGTGTCTTCCTTGGTGAGAAAAACACCTGTGTCTTAGAATCTTGCCCTACTTGTAAGAGACCAGTAAATATTGACACCTTATACAATCAAGGTAACTTTTTTCTAAGTGTCTCAATTGCTGATCAGGTAAAAGATCTTTTAGAGGGCCCTGATGGTGAGAAAATAATTTCATTCAGAAATACCAGAGCAGAAGATGAAAATGAAATAAGAGATGTTTTCGATGGACTTATTTTTAAAGACCTCGACAGAAAAGTGTCAGGCTCTTCGTTTCTCACATTAATGTTCAACACGGATGGAGCCTCAGTTTTCAAAAGTTCGAAAAATGCGCTATGGCCAATTCAATTTTTTGTAAACGAGCTTCCTGCAAAAGAGAGGTTTTCATTACCTTTTGTTCTTCTAGCAGGCCTTTGGTTTGGTCGCAGTGAATTTTCAATGATGGCGTACTTCTCATTCCTTATCACTGAGGCACAGAAGTTAGCAACAGTTGGTGTTAGGTGGTATCGTTCAAGTGTCGCTCGCTTTGAAGTCACAAAAGTTTTTTTTCTGAATTGTGTTCTTGATGCTCCAGCGAAAGCAAAAGTCCTCAATATGATCCAATTTAATGGAAGACACAGTTGTAATTTGTGTCATCATGAAGGCCATTCTGCCGAAAACGACCAAATTCGATATGGTTATCTGGAAGCCTACCCGCGAAGATCAGATGAGGAGATGGAACGAGACATGCGAGAAGCTGAAGAAAGTCTGCAATTGGTTCGAGGATTGAAAGGCGTATCTCCACTCCTTTACATACCTCACTTCTCTCTAACTTTTGGTGTCTCTATAGATTATATGCACAGCCATTTGCTGGGGGTAACCCGGTATCTTTTTGTCAACATTTGGACCCATAGCGCCTACCATGATCGTGAATTTTATCTCAGCAATGAAAAAATCAAGATTATTGAGAAAAGGATGAAATGCTTACAACCACCATCAGATATTTCTCGAGACTTGAGACCTCTATCTCTGGTACATAATTGGAAGGCTAATGAGTGGCGATCTTGGCTTTTTTTTTATGCTCCAGTTTGCCTTCAAGGGATATTGCCCCTTAGGTATTTTAAGAATTTTTGTCTCCTCAGTACATCTATTTATTTTTTCAATCAAGAAAGTATTAACAAAGATGATATTCCTATTTTTGGAGACTACATGTCATTATTTGTACAACAGTTTCAACAATTGTATGGATTGGGTCACATGACATACAATGTTCATTTAAGCGTACATCTGCATGAGACCGTTATCAGTTGTGGTCCGCTTTGGTGTTATTCGGCATTCCCTTTTGAGACTGGCAATGGTAGTCTGGTTCGGTTGGTGAAAGGAGCCAAGGGAGTAGCTCAACAAGTTGCTAGAAGATATTGCCTTTTTTCAAGTATTCCCAAATTGATTGCCTTGCGACCAGCTCTACCGGACAATGTTAAAACCTTCTGTGATTCTTTATTTTCGTTTCAACGGTTAAAATTTAGCGCAGAGTGTACGGATGCTGAAGGTGTCACTATTGTTGGAAATAAATTTCGGCAGAAATTACAGCCAACTGACGAAGAATTGAATGTGTTGATCCAGCAGTTTCCTGAGATTGATATCACCCAGACTTACTTCATAAAAAAAATTATTTATGGTCATTCACTTTTTACTTCCTTGGACACCAAAGACAAGAAAAGAAACGATTCGTTTGTCAAACTGAAAAATGGTCGATTTTTTAAAATCTTGAAGTTCTTCATACCGTCATTCAACACGAATAAACTATTCCTTATTGGCAAAGAGGTAATGATTCAGGATAGAGCTGTTAATGTCTATGGTGTGGACCGCATGCACATCAAGACTTGCTCAGATTATACATTTCAAGATGGTTTCAGTCTTGTACCAGCTCAGGATATTGACGAAAAGTGTATTTTCATGACGGTAGAAGGTATGTCTTTCATAGTCACTTTTCCAAACCATGTAGAAAGAGATTAAATTTTTATGATCTGATATCTGTATGGATTATTCCCAAAGACATTATAGAAGAAGACTGGCCCCTGCTATCTCTTTGCACGGAGGAAAAGTGAAGCCGGTCTTGGCACGGGCTGATGGGCAGGGCACTTCCCCACGCGGGGGTATGAACCAATTTAACATTGGCTCTTATGGAGCTTCGCTCTTCAAACCTATTTTAGTCAATCATTTTAGCGAATAACAATGTCGAGTCTCGCATATGTTATATAGTGTAGTGTAACATTACATGTAAACTGAAAATTTGGATCAATTTAAGGCGTCTGTTCTTTAGTATTCGAAGTTAACGATCGGTCAGTCATTGTTTACTTTAGCACCCGTAACCTATCTGCCGTACTTTCTATTGTAAATATCTAGCGGATAAATTGACTGAAAGTTGCGTTTAAGGTTGGCAATTTCAACTTTGTCATAAGCTGCACATCATACCTGAGTACTTTTGAAAACTAAAAGTAATAAACATTCTTTGGAAACAGTTTTATGTCTCGGCTCCATAAGCCGCAATGTTAATTTGGTTCATACCTCCGAGCCGGGAAGCCCTGCCTATGACAGTAACCGGCTTCAAATTTCGCCGCTAGGGGCCAGTCTTCTTCCATAATGTCTTTGGTTATTCCACTTTAACAAGACTTTTCCTGCTGTGGATACTGTGAAATCCTAAGTTCAAGAAAAAGGGACCATGAATTTCATGAATTGAAGACCTTGCTGAGATAAGGGGGTTATGTGAAATTTATAGTTTTTAGAAATATGCATTTGAAGTTTCAAAATGGTTTTTTGATAAGTTAAAGTAGGAAGTAAATAAAACCAATATTTCTGATTCATGCCAACGCACTACCAATGAGATTAACCTTCAGTGGTCACTGAAATATTGCTTTGACTTCTTGTAATGACTCGGAACATTCAGCAGGTTTAACGCCCTTCTATCGGCAATCGACTTTATTAAATGTAGGTACTTTTTGTTTTTTTATTTTATCAGTTACTTTCATTAGTTGAACGCCTAAGTACTAATTTGCAGTTGTTTACTTCCATTAGTGGTTATGCGCGCTTCACGTTAATCACAGTTCCAACTCTCTCCCGGAAGGGGGGGGGGACACATTTTTTTCTCATTTCTAATAGATATTTTTTAGATCCAATGCTTATTTGGTTATTTTGTAAGTCCGAATAATTAATTTTGGGAAAAGAGTACTGTAGAAGGCATTTCAGAAGTGTATGTGCACCTAGACCGATAATCTTTGGCATTTTGAATCATTATTTCTCACATCATAAAATAAAAAGTAATGAAACTGAATTTGAGCGGCAGCTTTTCAAAGTGAGGAATGCTTTGAAATCAAAAGTTTTAAGTCGGAGGTAAATTTCGGTTTGATTTGAAGGAATGAAAATTGAAAAGTCACGAAAGATTATGGTCTGGGTTCGCCAACACTTCTGGAATGAGCACTAGAATACGCACAAGATTTTCAGAATGCGACATCTTTATACCTATTCACAGATCTCGGCTGTTATCATGATAATGTCCATGCAAGTTCTGATTAGGGTTGCCGCTTTGTGTTGCATTATTACATAAGAGGATTTTTTTTTCAAAAGTCTGACCACTCTGAACCCAACACAAACGTAAGGAACCTCAAGTCCAGTGGCGGCGCGTGCAATCTAGCAACGTTACATTTCGTCCATTTAAACCCATCTAAAATATCGATTCGAGGGAGTGCACTGTGCACCCCTAATTTTTCGGCCTTTCAAATGACTTTAAATGGACTGGATGCAATGTTGCCACATTGCACGCGCCGCCACTACTGCTCAAGTTGATACCATACATAATTTCCGCACATGTTGGGAATGGACAGTAATGTACAGGATCGATCGACTTATAGATATGTTTGAATGATATGATTTTCATTCATCTATCATCGATTAACTAAAAGACAGAGCTGCGTCTACCTCATGAGTCGGTCAATTACCTAAAAAAGTATGATAATAACTCGAATAATCAGAAAAATGCATAAACCAGTGCACCTAATACCTATCAAAGACGATTGCCGAAAGAAGGGCGTGCACTTTGAGGGTCTCTAACGAGCTGAGGATTAATTCTATCGTTATGAAACTTTTAGGGTATATTCTTGAGGGTAAGTAGATCACATTTCGCCAATCGTTGAAAAAAGGGCGTTAAACGCTTAATGCCCTTATCTTGGCAAGGTCTTCAATCATTGAATTCACACAGCAACAAAAGATCATTCATTCTGCCTTGACCATGAATGACCTTGGTCATTGCACAATTTCATCTCCTAAAAAGCTCATCAATTCATAAAATTTATGATCACTTTTCTTTCTCTTGCTGAGAGCGCAATATCGAATATTCTTATGTTTATAAGCTTGAAATGTTTTAGTACAAATTTTTTGGCATCCGCGAATAAAACTCAAGGTTTCAAAACCAAAGACATTGGTTTCAAATTCTTTTCCTTTTCATCAAATATCTACGTAACGGCCCAATGTTTTCTTCAAGCCTTTATGTTGAGTAATAATAGGAGAACGGGAAAAGTGAGGGGGGGGGGATTAAATAAATTTGTGATAGTTCTTAAAATTAGTGCAAATATGAGTTTATAGTATTTTCTAATCGTACCCTTTTAAAGAGTACCATCTGAACAATGGTCCCTCATTCTCTTGTGGCAGGCATCAAAAAATACCCACGAGTTTGTGTTTCACATCAATCTATTTCCAAATACCAACCTGATAGTATCTGAAGATAATGAGCAGTTGCGACTCGTGCAGTGTGGCAACAGTGTCTTCGCTCCGTTGACTCTGTGTTCAACAATCGATTTATGGTGAAGCGCTGCTTCATTCCCGAGTCGATTGTTTTACGCACGGTCAGGTGGGGGGATAGCATTGTTGCCGGGTTGCGCGAGCCGCCACTGGAAACGAGAAAATCCCTAGCATCCCAGAAATGTATTTTGAATGTTACTTTTTCTTTTGTGTTAAATTCTTAAGGTTCTTCTGTAATTCTGGAAGTTAACATCATTAGCAGTGCTAAATTCAAATGAACTGTCCCTAAAGTTTTGTATTGTTTTTTTTTTACTTGCAAGGTACATTGCATCAAGTTGTCAAATTGGTGACACTGATGTCAATAAACACGCTAGTTACCAATTTTTTTTATTTTTATTTTGTTGAAATTTGCCTCTTACTTCAGATAAGCTTTGAAGGATGCCCCGAAGTAAAGCAACTCAGTCTCTGGTCAAAACTGTGTGATAATTTCTACCTTCCCTGCGCTTTTCCAGCTAGGGCAGACCTTAGAAAAGAATTTAGTTTAAAAAATGAACAACTATTGTTAGTTTATTGGTAGGTGAGAGGACTTATTGTTCTTCAAAATTTTATTACAAAATCCCCTTTTTCGCACTCACAGCTCATCCTCCTATTCTTTATATTTTATTTACTAGTCATAATGTGTTCAATCATTTCTTTTTTCCTTGCCATGTATAAATGATATCTTAAGCTTTCCCACCATATAGGTTTTGACATTTTTTTACGGATTGATAAAACGTCATGTGTAATCCGTTCTTTTTTTAATTTTTTTTTTTTTTAAAGGATTGATAAAACGTCATGTGTAATCCGTTCTTTTTTCAATTTTTTTTAAAGGATTGATAAAACGTCATGTGTAATCCGTTCTTTTTCCAATTTTTTTGAAGGATTGATAAAACGTCACGTGTAATCCATTAATTTCTTTTTAAATTTTTGGTAACGGATTGATAAAACGTAATGTGTAATCCGCCCAATTTTTTTTCTCTCTCTCTTTATTTATTAATTAATGTTCTGGAAAGTGTTTTTAATTGTTGTTTGTTAGCATTGTTCTTCGAAAAATTTTGTTTCTTAATAAAAGGCCGACAAAATGTCAACAAAAATTTAAAAAAGAAAAATTTTGTGGTTGGTCACACACACCTAACATTCTCCCCTTTTTATATCTCAATTTTGTTTTGTTGGGGGGTTCTATAGTCTCTTGGAGCCCAAACTTTTTGGACTCCAAGAGGCTAGGGGGTTGCTGTAACGTGACAGACCCCCAGCATAGTGCTTTAAATTTCAAAACTCCCGCGTTCCCGGTCTCCGCCCATCAATCTCCGTCAGGTGACGCCATTGCTGCGCCCTCTCGCGGAGAGGGATGGACTGAGCCCGGAAACCGGTGTCTCGACTCTCTCTACTAACTCTTTTCACTCGTGTGTAGATCTCCGTACAAGTCAGTTCACGTCCGACGATCGGTTTTCTAAAATGCGAGTATTCTTAAAGGGTTTCAATCCCTTCTGGGGTGACTTAACTTCTCATTTGTTTAGGGCATTATTAGCTGTGTGTGGCCATCCGGCCCCATAAAATGTAAATCGCTTTTCTGTGTATTTATTACAGTTTCCCTTCTCATCTCCGGGACAGGCCTAATAAGGCCTGATCCTTGAGGCATGCCCTAGGCCTGTCTCAGAAATATAGTGCTTCGACGTTTCGCTTTTCGTGCTCTCGCGAAGTCGATTCGCTTTAGCTGCGGAAGGCGTTTCCAGTTTCTTCATTAACAATGAGTCTTTTTATCGCCAGCCGCGTAATCGCCTGCAATTTCTTAGATATGCAACTTTACGTACATCTACGTTTCCGTTGTTGCCTACTCAAAAGTTTGAAGGTGTTCTAAAATAAGTCCATGAAGGCTGACTTATCGCAACAACGGTTTCATCGGAAGTGCAGGGACCAAAAAAAGTTTGGTCCCGAACGTAACATTACGCACGGTCACATGATCGTGCGTAAGCTCTCTGATTAGTCAAAACCGCACGCTAGATGCACGCAATTCAACGCTAGGGACCGAACATTTTTTGGTCCCTGGAGAATATTGAAAGTCAAGTAGATCTTGAAAATTTTCTCCAGGGGCGTCATTACGCGTTCTGATGGGGGGGGGGCAAAAATGTGATGACCTCGTTTTTTTCCCTATACTCAATATAATATTTTAGTCCTATATTAAATTAATACGAAACTTGTCGGTGACCACCAGATTTTAGTTCGAAACTTTTCTTTACCGAAAAAAAAGGGGGGGGGGGGGGGGAGAGCAGCACTTTTTTACTTTCATCCGATCCTGGGGGGGGGGGGGGGATTGCAGTTTCCGTCCCCACCTGCCCCCCTCATATGACACTACTAATTTTCGCAAGTGCAGAGAAAATTGCAAATTTTTCCAAGTTCCCAAAGGTAAAAATGTTTGAAGTCGAAAGAAATATAATTATACTCTAAAGTTCAATCAAGTGAAATTTCTCATAAGTTGAATAGTCTTTAAAATTTTTCCAAGCCTCCGGCCAATTCTTAAAGAATTAGTCCCAATTTTTCCCAGTTCGAAAATGTTGAAAAAAAATGTTCAAGCTCAAAAAAGTCTAAAATCCTAAAACTGTAAAAATTTTTTAAGTCCCAAACCTTTGAAAATTGTTCAGAGCTCCTGAATTGTTGGAAAGTTCAAGTCCCAAAATAAAGAGTGACATTTTGTCGAAGTCCAAAAATGTTGAAAAAAAGGTTTGAAGTCCGAAATCGATGAACATGTTTGAGGTCCAAAAGTTGAAAATGCATGTGACAATTTTTCGAAGTCCAACAAATAATGACCAAGTCCCGAACTGAACGGTCCATGGACCAGTAAAAGGATACGAAGGTGTCCATGGACACAAACGATAAGCTTTATATCAACCAGCATGTATGTCCATAGACCGCTAAGCATGTCCATGGGCTGGTATGGGTGTCTATATGAAGGGGTCCATGGACATTCGTGAAGGTACACGGACACCCCTGCTGGTCCATGGAGGTGTCCATGGACCGGTAAGCATGTCCATGGACCGGTAAGCATGTCCATGGACTGGCATAGATGTCCATATGAAGGTGTCCATGGACATTCCTGCTGGTCCATGGAGGTGTCCATGGACATGCATCCATGTCCATGGACATCCCTGCTGGTCCATGGAGGTGTCCATGGACATGCATGGATGTCCATGCATTTCATTTTTGCATGGACCTGCATGGATGTCCATGCATGGACCGGCATGGACCATTTTTACCAGGGAGTCGATTCTGGTGTGAAACCCTCGAAAAACATCGATGGCAGTATCAAGATACCTTCCGAAATCCACTCCTAAACTCAATAAACACTTTTATTTGCGCGGGCGTAATGGTGGCTGAGGGTAGTAATAATGGGAGATTCCTATCTCGACTTCGTCACTCTCTCTATGCTGGCGCAAGGATGATTCACAGAGAAATTAGTCACCAGAATAGTGATCCACATCCGATGAATAGTACTGTTACACCTTGTGACGCTGGTGTCAAGTAAAAGTCGTCTCTTATCGGTCACTTCTTGATGGAGTTACAGTATTGTTAGATGGGAATCTCCTATTATTACTGCCCTCAGCCACCGTGACGCTCGCGCAAATAAAAGCGTTTAATGAGTTCAGAAGTTTTTAGTGCTGCCGCAGTTATTTTTGGAGGTTTTCAATCCTTAAAAATATTGACACATTCTGAAAGAACAGGTTAAGACCTGACGGATCAAGTGATGGGATAAAGTGCGGGAAAAAACCGGAGAAGACTCCTTTGGCCATTTGATTGCGTGTGTTGGAAAAGGATAGAAGAGCGGGCGAAAATCACGTGACTCCCCCTGATCTGTCCTTTTCTAACAAACACGTTCTAATGAGGAAAGAGAGAGGGGGGGTAAATGGGAGGCGAAAGGGGCAACCCGGGGCAATCATCACCCCGTGCCGCCAAAAAAGGGGGTAAAAGGGAGTGGGAAAGAAGGGTGATGAAGAGGGTGGGGGGGGGGGAGAAGAGGTAGCAGAAAGAAGGATCCCCGGGGAGACGGAAACTTCAAGCCCCCCCCCCCCAATTTCTGAGGACTAGATCCGCCAATGAAGTATGAGAGTGAGAGAGAGGAGAGAGAGAGAGAGAGAGGGGAGAGAGAGAGGGGAGAGAGAGGGGGAAGGGAGGGGGGGAGGGAGAGAGGAGGAGGGAGAAAGAGAGAGAGAGTGAGAGAGAGGAGGGAGAGAGAGTGAGAGAGGGGAGAGAGGAGAGAGAGAGGGGAGGGAGGGAGAGAGAGGGGAGGGGGGAGGGGAGAGAAGGGAAGAAAAGAGAGAGAGAGAGAGATTGAGGGAAAGGAAGGAGGAAGAGAGAGAGGGGGGAGAGAGAGGAGAGGGAGACCATCGCGCAACAGTTAACTATTAGGAAGACCCGTCTATCCACACCATTCACTCTGCTCTTATTACGATAGTTTGCCCCCCCCCCCCCCCAATACCTATTTCGAACATTCCTAAAACATGCTTTACAGAAAGACGAGTAAAAGATCTTGTATATCTTGGAAAAAACCCAGTGACCGTAAAGATTATCTAAAACAAGTCACGGCTGCTGAATGCTTGGTCGCTGGCGCTGAGACTTTTAACTTGACCATTAAAAAGATTGAGATTGGAATGAGGTTGCCAAACTTATTGGGCATCTTAAACTTCATTTCCCATTCACTTCAATGTAAAACCAACGAGCTATACTAGAGTGGCAGTAACCTAACCACCATGGGGGGTTTTAAGGTTAGGTTTAAGCGTGTAATTTTTTCCCTGTATTCCAGTGGCGGTTCGTGAATTGCGATCTATCAGTGTCCACTGCATTTAAAAAATATAGAAAAATATCGATTCCTCGAGGGTTCAATTGCACCCCCTGACGATCGATACTTTTCCATATAGTTTTTTAAATTGAGTAAACATCGATGTATCGCATTTCACGAACCGCCACTGTTGTATTTCCATGTATTTTGATCCGTGGCGGTGACGAGCTTTGGATGGAAACCAAAGAGTAACCAAGAGTAGCAATTGCATTGAGAGCTAGCTTGGTAAATGTTGATAATAGTCGGCTTCTGATTGGCTGAAAAATGGACCGAAATGCGTTGGCGTAAACTTTTTTTTGGGCCTTATATTATGGAAATTTATAAGGGGGTTTCGTTCCGGGCCGTGTATCTTGAAACCTGTGCAAAATTGACTCTTTGCCGTTAATACGAGCCGCTTTAGCAGAATTTTTCAACAAATTGATAGGTCATAAGTACCAGTTTAATGAAAATTCGAAGAGACTGTCTCAGATGGAAAGTTCTCATAATAGTGAGTTAGTCGAAAACACTCGCCAAGCATGAAAACACACTTTTATTTGTTCTTTTCAACTGAGACAGTCTTTTCGAATTTTCAAAAAATTGGTACTTATGACCTATCAATTTGCGACCCGTCAATTTTGCACGAGTTTCGAGATAAACGGCCAGGAACAAAAACACCGTGTTAATTTCCAATTTCCATCCAGGCTAAAAAAAGTTTTGACTCACGCATTTCTAACCAATCAGAAGCCGACTCTTATTAGCATCGACCACGCAGGCCTCGTATTCAATTGCGACTCTTGCTTACTCTTTGATGGAAACGTGTTTCAGTCTGGCTGTTTCTTGCACCAAAATACATGGGAATAAATGGACAAAAATACAAGCTTAAACCTAACCTAAAAATTTCTTACAGTGCGTTACGCAGGTTACCCATTAGACTCTGCCACTCTAGATAAATGCACAGGGTGTTGAAAAACTTTCCCCGAATATTTCAGGGGTGGATTCTACAGGTCAAAATAAGACCTTTTTTCCCTACAAACATGTGTCCGAAAATGCCCCCCTTTTGAGCTACAGCCCCCCGAAGTTTTAAAAAATTGACAGTTTTTTTGAGATAGCGACCACTATTATGAACCAAATGTCTTGAAAATTGGTGTACCATGGTAATTTTACGTGTAAAATCCATTAATGACCTTGAAAAATTCAGAAATTGAGTCTGACTGTACTTTTCACGCAATCTTGTACCTTTAACGGCACGAACTTCATGTTACGGATTATAAATGTGAAGGATAATTACCGAAATCAGATGCGAAAAAATCCTTCGGAAGATTTTTGGTCTTCTTTGTTTCTTTCGATACGACACGTTTTAAGCGAGATAATCGCTGCACAGTGTGGAAAATTCAGCGCTTTCACCATAGCGGCCGGCCCCAAGAAGCAGCGGAGAGGCGGGTTGCATACTAAACTGCCGTTTTTCATGGTAAAAGTGCTGACTTGCTGACACTGTGCAGCAATTATCTCGCTTAAAACGCGTCGTATCGGAAGAAACAAAGAGGACCAGAAATCTTTCTAAGGGTTTTTAGCTTCGGATTTCGGTAATTATTCTTCAAATTTTTAATCCGTAACATAAAATTTGTGCAAAATTGCGTGAAAAGTACAGTCATGCAGACTCAACTTTTGAATTTTTCGAGGTCATCATTGGATTCTACACGTAAAATTACCAGGAGACACCAATTTTTAGGACATTTTTGGCTCATAATATTTGGGCGCTATTCCAAACAAATTGTAAAGTTTTTAAAACTTCGGGGGGCTGTAGCTCAAAAGGGGGGTATTTTCGGACACATGTTTGTAGGAAAAAAAAGGGCTCATTTTTACTTGTAAAATCCGCCCCTGAATATTCGGGAACAGTTTTGTAAACCCTGTAAAGCTCTTTGTGTTAAATGCACGAGAAGTCCCTTCCTTTCTGACAACCCTGGAAAAGATGGACACGAACTCGAACCTTATACTTCCTTTGCCTTACACTCTGAACATTGAACAAGACGAGCTGAGTTGAAAGGAGTAATAACCTTGCAGTTTGGACTCGAGGGAAATTTCAACCGTCCAGTTTTCCGTTTTTCCCTCACGGAAATTTCCTTCGTCGGCTATTATTCTTCACTTTTCATTAAAATCACAACCGTTTTTCTTTGATAAGGATAATGGTTTAGATTGACTTTCCCTTCATCATCTTTTCTTTCATGTATTAACGAATAAAATCAAACCGCAGGAAGATGAACGCATAGGTATCCGTCCTTGCGGGTTCCGAATAGTCAACTCCCCCACGAGAGCGGGGGGGGGTCTGGAGGGACTCCCCTCGGGGTAGGGGGTGCGGGGGCCCTCCCCTGGAAAGTTTTTAAAATTAGTCTGATCAAAGTTAGATCTACAAAGTTCGATTTTTGAAAACCGATTTCGACCTTAGGTTTGCGCCAAAATGCTCAGTTTTTGATACATTTTCGATCGATGTATCACTCGATCAGGTGCCTTCCATAGGGAATCTTGAGGTAGCACCTCTCTCGAGATACAGGGGGGTGGCCAGGACTTCTGAAACATACTGTATTAATATTTTTTCATTCGCGGCACTCCGCGCTTGTCAGTGGTTTTCTTCCATTTGATTGTGTGTAAAACAATCGATTCGATTATGAAGCACCGTGTCACCAGCATTCGTGAATTAAGCAGCGTGAATTAAGTATTGTGAAAAAGGTACAGCGCTTAAATGTACGTGTACTCGAAATTGAATCAAATGCCAGACGTAGGTTTTCGCGCGGTTTTCAAATACACATTCGAAAGAGAAAGAAATTATTTATAAGCCCTCCTTTACAAAAAAAAAGAAAACAAATTATGTTAAATATGCAGAGTCTCTAATGTCATGACACCTGGAAAATTACAACTTTGACATGGGACGCTTACAAAGACGCTTCGCTCTGTGTCTCCCGTCTGAATCTCTCCACTTCTACGTAGGTGTACTTTGTACTATCAAACTCAAAAGTTTTTGCAGTGAAGCATCCGAGAAAAGGGGGCAAATCCTCGTGTAAATCAAGCACTCTTCACTACGCTTCGTGGGCATCCTCAACCGTCGAAATGTTTTCGCAATTGATTGTACAGTTTGATGTTTACCTGACAGAAAAGAGTCAATGGGGCTGTTGCACACTATTGCTGTAAGCGATTTAATAGTCTATTCTGGTATACAAACCTCCAAAAATAACGATGGCAGCAGTAAAAACTTCCCAAAAATCCATTCCGAAACTCAATAAACGCTTTTATTTGCGCGAGTGTAATGGTGGCATAGAGCAGTGACAGGCGAGGATTTACCATTACGCAAAATACGCAACTGCGTAGAGCCTCAGACCTAAAGGAGGCCTCATTTCTCGAAGGAAAGAAAAGAGAGAAAAAGGGACAGAAGAAAAGGAAGGAAAGGGAGGAAATGACGAAGAGAAAAGAAAGGGACGGCAAAGAGAAGAGGGAAAATGATGGTAGTAAAATAATTCGATTTGAGATTTTTTGAGGCCCCCCTCTCCAAACCTGCAACGACGATGCCTAGGCCCCTGAGCAGTAGCGCATCGAGAGTTTCTTCATCTCTCTCTTTTCTCCATTAAGAAACGTATGTTAGACAAGGATGGACAAGGGGATGAAACCCCCTCCTTCTGTCCTTTTCCTACTCATACATTCAAATGGGAAATGAGAGAGATGGAAGATATCCTGGTTGCGCCAGTGCCCCTGAGTATCTACCGTCACGGAGAGGCCTCCATAGTTTGAGGAGTAAAATAAAATATCGCAAAGAGTCCGGTTTCTAAAGCCGGTCGTTGATTGAAAACCTACCCCGTTTTATTCAGTATCTTGGGTTCTTTTGATTGTCCGAGTTGTCCTTCTCGATAAGTAAGTATCGAAAAGGTGGGTCAATACATATACACCGTTATTGAGAAAAAAGAGGCAAAAGTTCCACTGATTTTCAAAAATTGAGGGTTTTTTGCGTTTGCGTTGCAATAGGATGGGAATGACCAACATTCTTGATGCTGGCGTATTGATGAGAACATATCATGTTTTCAAAAGAACTGAAGATATTGAAGAAAAAGTGGTAGGCTTTCCATCAACAACGATGGCGCGGGAAAGGCATCGCGGCTCTTGTTGCGATCTGTGAAAAATGAAATTTAATAAAATATCGTCTCATGTGAGAGAATCTGACTATTCAAAATTTCCGGGAGAAGGCCCCCAGACTCCTTTTTATTAGGAACTGGCCCGTAGATCGCGCATAGTATACAATACATTTATCCAGAGGCTGTTTTGCCTCTTCCCTCGACCCCTGAAAGAGAATTTCAAGTTTACGCAATGGAGTGGAGTGGAATACTTATTACATTGACTTCAGAAAGGAGTTGTTCTCTTTTTACATTTCCAAGTGACTTTCAAATGCGAGGAACAGTTTACCTAAACCTAATCAACATTTACGATGCAGAAAAATATCAGCTTTATCTTGTTGAAAGTAAAAAAAATATTCTTCATTTCTGAGAAACGGAGAAAATATTCGTAAAATCCAATTTTGACATTTGTATGATCGGTGCAAGTTTTAAATTAAGAATTTGCTTAAAATACCGTCTAAGAGAACGTGAATTTCCCAATTATTTCCGAGAAACCATCCCCAGACTTCAAAAAGGTGAAAAGCTACTTTAAATCTCAAGTTCACGCCACTGGAGTGAAATTCTTGGTGATAATACAGGCTAAACACGAACTGCTTTAGCTGAACTAACATCAGTTGAAAATTGAGTCTTCGATATTTTCGAAGTTTTTGGGAAAGAACCTCCCCCTATTCCCCCCTATTTCTGGGGCGAAATCTCCCATACACCCCACCCTGCCTCTGTGGGACCTCAAATTTAGCGTTAAATCGGGTTTCAAGAGATAAAAATACGCCCCTGGGAACCGCCAAAAATAATTTTGCTCCTCTCTGCTCTTCCGAGGCACTGTCTGTGGCATTTTAAATGGGAAAGTAGCCCTACGAGCAGACCTGTCATTTTGGTGGGCTTCTGATCGCTGACAAGGCGCAGGGCTCTCAAAACGTCCCCTCTGCTCTTCCGGGGCACCCCCAGTGTAATTTTAAATGGCGAAACAGACTTACGAGCAGACCTGTCATTTTGGTGGGCTTTTAATCGCTAACACGGCTCAGGGCTCTCAAAATGTCCCCTGTGCTCTTCCGGGGCATCGCCAATGTAATTTTAAACGGGAAAACAGACTTACGAGCAAACCTGTCATTTTGGTGGGCCTTTAATTGCTGACACGGCTCAGGGCTCTCAAAATGTCCCCTGTGCTCTTCCGGGGCACCGCCAGTGTAATTTTAAATGGCGAATCAGAATTACGAGCAGACATGTCATTTTGGTGGGCTTCTGATCGCTGACAAGGCGCAGGGCTCTCAAAACGTCCCCTGCTCTTCCGGGGCACCGCCAATGTAATTTTAATTGGGAAAACAGACTTACGAGCAGACCTGTCATTATGGTGGTGCTTTTGATTAGCTGACAAGGTGGAGGCCTCCTATTCCCCCTCCTTTATGGGGAAAAATCTTCCAGACACCCCATCCTGCTGCTAGGGGGCCTCAAATTCAGGTTGCGTAGGGCCTCAAGAGATGCAAGTCCGTCCCTGAGCAGTGATGATGGTAGATTTCTATCTCAATTTCGTCCCTCTCTCTTGTAGCTGACAAGGATGATTCACAGAGTAATTAGTTGTCAGAGTAGTGATCCACATCCGACGAAAAGTACCGTGACATATCGAAAGACACCGGTGTCAAATGAAATTAGGCTCTCATTGGTCACTTCTTGATAGAGTTACACTACTGTTAGATGGGAATCTCCCATTATCACTGCCCTAAGCCACCATTGCGATCGCGCAAATAAAAGCGTCTTCTTAGGAGTGGTTTTTTGAAGTTTTTAGTGCTGTCATCGTTATTTTTGAGGGTTTTTAAATCGACTGTTGAATCGTTTACAGCAAAAAATGGAACAGCCCCAGCCCCATTGCTGCACGCAAATCCGGAGTTCGGTTTTTCGTTCTTTTTGAGATCTGTTTTAGTCAACAGATTCATCAATCTGTTACGAGTTAAAACGGATAGAATTTTTTTTTTTTTTTTTCATCCAAGGTGTATTTCATTCGTGTTAAAAAAAACTGCACAGTTAAATATTGACCAAGAGGAAATTCTTTTAAACCAAGGAACATGTCTATGCTGCTACAAGTAAAAGATTATTTGCTGTGGCAGTAGTTCTCCTTCATGTAAAAGAACCATGCTCCGTGTTCCATGTTCATGTTCCGTTACTTCGCGCAAGGAAAACTGTCACAAGTAAACGTGTTTCCTTGCTTTTAAAAAGTGATTTCTCTCTGTGAATGAGTGGCTTTTGAACGTTTTTAATGTGTGCATCTTTATTTTTTTCCGAACTTTACTCAGGAATCAAGGTTCTATACTGCGGCAGCAAAGTAGTATTGTTGGAACAAACCTATTAATTGATTCGTTCGAGCTTAAGTGAACCATTGTCAATGCGTAGGTAACTAATAAGTTACCTTTGCTGTTTACCCAAGCCGCATTTGTCGTTCTCCGCACATGTTTATCGGTGCCTGGATTAGTTTTGGGATTAGCTCTCAAGAGCAGGTTGGACGAATTCGCGAGACTCAATGAAAACAGCGCGGATGAGTGAGCCAAGCCTCATAAGGCCAGCCAGCCCATTGACGCAAGCATCCGATCGAGTCTACAGGGTGTATCTCGCTTAAAACATGTCGTATCGAAAAACATTAAGAGGACCAAAAATCTTTCTAAGAGTTTTCCTCGTCTGATTTCAGTAATTATTTTTCAAATTTCCAATCCGTAACGAATACTTTGGTGCCCTGCAGTGCAGTGAGAAAAATGCTCCAAAATCGCTCTAGGCACAGCTTTATTCGGCAAATTATTGAGACATTTAAAAACTGAAAAAACTCCATTTTTGTCTGTGGAAAGGAAGATATTGCCTTTTCAAATTCTTATGTAACTTAGTTTTATAACGAGAAATCCAACCTTGAATAATTTTTCACTGGGGCAGTATTTCTCGGTCAAAAATTGAAATACGTAAGAACTCAAAAAGAAAAGCTCTTCCCATCCATGTAAGAAAATGTGTTCCTTTCAGTTTTTTAATTACTCGATAATTTGCCGAGTAAAAGCTGCCTAAAGCTATTTTGGAGCTTTTTTCTCACTGCACCGTGTTTCGTTGTAGGTACAAGATTGCCTGGAAAGTACAGTCGAACGTAATTTCTGAATTTTTCGAGGTCATTAATGGATTCTACTCGTAATATTACCTCGGGAAACCAAGTTTTATGGCGTTTTGCTCATTAATGGTGGTCGCTATTCCAAAAAAAAAAAAAAAAAAAAAAAAAAAAAAAAAAAAACATACATTTTTTAAGACTTCCAAAGTCTGTTGCTCAAAAAGGGGGCATTTTTGAACACATGTTTATGAGTGCGGCGTAGTGTGCAATCTGGCAACGTTGCAGTTCGTCCATGAAAGTCCATGAAGCAGATCGAGTTATTATGGGTGTTCCGTGAACACCTTCGAATTCGACCTATTATATGGACTTAAACGGAAACAATACAATGTCGCCAACTTGCACGCTGCGCCACTGATGTTTATATGTAAGAAAAGTCTTATTTTGACCCCTAGAGTTCGTGGTTACAAGGACAACATATGTTTCTGATACACCCTGTATAGCAGTGTATATCTATTCCCAAGCCACCTAAAATTTGATTGTCGAGGTTGAACTAGATGTAAGTACGTATACGCAATAATCATTGTCGCGAGATTAACCGGATATCGATCGTGTATCCCGTTCGAAGTGGTTTTTGAATTATCACAAGTCGATCTGATTGTGAGTCAGTATCATTTATTCCAATGCTTTTAGAGAAGTGCTTTTCAGACCATAAGGAACGTCATCTTACCCATGGGCGGATACAGGGAATTGTCTTTCTCTCCCCCCCCCATTTGAACTTATGTGTTAGAAAATGACGGAGATAGGGGGCTTAAGTCACGTGATGACCCCCTCTGCTATCCTTTTCTAACACGTACGTTCAAATGGAAGGAGAGAGAGAAAGACAAATTCCTGTAACCGCCAATGGTCGTACCTTTTCATGAAACGTGAAACAGACTTAGGTCAGTGGCGAGAGAGGTTTGCGGTTTGACTTCATTTTGAAGATCGATGCTTGTACATTATGCAGTTTACCCTCCCAAAGAGATTCAAATCCGGGCCAGTACGCTACGGTTAGTAGAGGTATGAGAAGAGCTAGTTTCACATGGGAAAGCTAACCACTCAATATTGGCAATTTGAATATCTGACCCGATGTTACTCGTACTGTCTTGTCTGGTCGGCGTTCCCCGTGACCTGTTTTACAAGTGTTCTTATGGGAAAATTGAGATACGTTTTTCTTCTTTGGTAACCTCGTTTTCGCATGAACTGGACGCTGGACGAACCCTTCTAAATATAATATCTATGAGCTCCGGGCGACATAAGCTATTTAACTCACTGGGTTTTTCTACAATTGATCATTGATACTAGCACGTTTTGCTTTTAGGGGCGTCATTTCGCGTTCGGCTTGGGGGGGGGGGGGGCAAAAATCTGATGACTTTTTTTTTTTTTTTTGCTCATCAATATAATTTCAGAGCCATAGATGGGGGGACGAAAATCTGATGACCTTTTTTTTTTGCTCATTAATATACTTCGTTTCCGTTTTTGAGCCTGGATTTAAATGCTTCGGAGGGGGGGGGGCACCCGGCACATGCGCCCCCCCCCCAAATGACGACACTGTCTGCTTTCTCAAAATTAACGAAGTTAGAAATTGAGAAATTAATGCAATGGTGGAGATGTCTTTCTGTCTGTATCCCAGCATAACTTTTGGGCCAATGGTCCTTATGCGCATCCAAATTTTTCAGAAAAGATGCTTTCAATTAAGCCCCTCTGGAGATGTTTTTTTGATTTGTCGAAACTCTTAATCTGTGAGCAAGTTATGGATGATAAAAGATTTACATTGAGATCGATGGAAAAATTGGTAAACATAGGGAAAAATTGGAATATTTTAAATGTAGCTGTGAGAATATTTTGATGAAACTTTGCAAAACATTCTGCAACCAGCCTACAGTACAATTTACTCCTTGATGGGAGAGGGTCTGAGGGTCTCCCCAGAGTAATTAAAGGGGGCTTGGGGGTCTCCCCAAGAGTAAAAGGGGGTCCCTCAGATTAAGTTTGATGTGAGAAAGTGTTAGTGGGGTGTTTATCGATTAAAGGCTACTTTTTACTTTTTCACTGCTAACAAAGTTAGAAATAGAGAAAGTATCGCAATGTCACAGAGATTTTCAAGGTATTTTGTTTCGATACTAGGCCCACTATGACTAAGTAATCATGATAATTACATAAGAATTGGCTCTCATCATGCCTAATACTATCCTAAAGAATATTCATCCATTAAGTTTCAATATGATGTTACAATATGTGGCTTGTAGGTGTAAATGCCTTAACTTTCTTTGGCGTCTGTCTGTCTGTCTGTAGCCATAAAACGTGAAACCCAGCATAACTTTTGAGCTATTGATCCATATGCATCCAAATTTTGCAGCGATGTTACTTTTCACATTCCCAAGAGGGCCTTTTTTGTTCTCTTGAAATTTTAATTTTTAGGTTAGTAATGGATGACAAATGGTTTCCGTTAAAATCAATGGGAAAAATCAAAAAAAGGAAAAATGAATATTTCAAAAGTGGATATTCGGATTTGGATAACAATATCAAAAAGGGGTCTGGAGGTCTCACCTTGACTATTGAAGGGGGCCTGGGGGTCTCACCCAGAATATTGAATGGGGCCTGGGGGTCTCCCCCCAGAAAATATAGGGGGTCTGGAAGTCTATCCCAGATCTAATTTGATGTGAGAAAGTGTTCGTAGGTTATTCCCTACAGTTTATTTTCGACAGAGTTGGGCAATTGAGGGTGGTGATCGATTACACGATTACCAAGTAATCGTAATCGTCGTTTTTTCGGAGGATGATTTTACGGTAATCAAGGCTGATTTTTTACAAGCCACCCATCATATTAGTTGCAGAAGAATTTTATATAATCGAAGTGACCCTAGAGTTTCCTATTTATCTGCGAAGAATACAAATCCAAAGGTTTGACGATTATCGATTACCCAGTAATCGTGTAATCGATTACACTCCTATTTGCCCAAGTCTGATTTTCGATCTGAGACCATGGTGCGGTGACTTAAATATTTGCATTGATTACAAAACAAAGCGGCAGCTGGCAGCTCTGCTTTTTAGACAGTGATCCCTTGATTAATGCGAAACAAAAATAATCGAGAAAGGACATTACCCAAAATCGGCCTTTTTACCCCTGAGAGCGAAATGTAAAATAATTTCAGGGGTGATAGAGGATTAAATCAGCGTTCCGAATCTGGCCTATTTTTTTGGTTTTGGACGAAGGGAAAGGGGGGGAGGGGGGTCCAAAGTTAGACCCTTCAAATGCCCATAACTTTTGAACAAATAAAGATATGAGAATGTACTTTGCGCGAAAAGATAGATCTTTTAAAGACCTTTCAATTGATGTGTACGATATTTGCCTTATTTTAATTTTTAATCGATTTATCGAAGTTTTTCTGATTTTTTTGAAATCGGGTTTTCCGTTTTTTTAATCGTGGAAGTTTGGCAACGCACGAATCATCACAAATAATTTCCAAGATAAAAGTAGACGCGATTTGCTAAAAAATGGTTCAAACCGCATGTTGGGGAAATGCTTTGAAGCGGAGTTATGAGGGTTCAAAGTTGGCGCTGTCACGAAAAAGGCCGCCCCGAGGGGCGTACTACAGGTGATAGAAGTTGGCATTATCTGTTCTTCCCGTCCAAATGACTTGAAATTTGGTATTCCCGGGTATTTTTCAACGCTGAATTCAAATTTTGCATCAGTTTTTCAAAATTAAAAAATCCAAGATGGCTGCCGACCATTTTTTTGGAAATTTGGTCGGCAGCCATCTTGGTTTTTTTAATTTTGAAAAACTGATGCAAAATTTGAATTCAGCGTTGAAAAATACCCGGAATACCAAATTTCAAGTCATTTGGACGGGAAGAACAGATAATGCCAACTTCTATCACCTGTAGTACGCCCCTCGGGGCGGCCTTTTTCGTGACAGCGCCAACTTTGAACCCTCATAACTCCGCTTCAAAGCATTTCCCCAACATGCGGTTTGAACCATTTTTTAGCAAATCGCGTCTACTTTTATCTTGGAAATTATTTGTGATGATTCGTGCGTTGCCAAACTTCCACGATTAAAAAAACGGAAAACCCGATTTCAAAAAAATCAGAAAAACTTCGATAAATCGATTAAAAATTAAAATAAGGCAAATATCGTACACATCAATTGAAAGGTCTTTAAAAGATCTATCTTTTCGCGCAAAGTACATTCTCATATCTTTATTTGTTCAAAAGTTATGGGCATTTGAAGGGTCTAACTTTGGACCCCCCTCCCCCCCTTTCCCTTCGTCCAAAACCAAAAAATAGGCCAGATTCGGAACGCTGATTTAATCCTCTATCACCCCTGAAATTATTTTACATTTCGCTCTCAGGGGTAAAAAGGCCGATTTTGGGTAATGTCCTTTCGAATAGTTTTTATGAGGAAGAAAGATTATCGTGTGCTACCCTCTCCGTTCGCACGCAATATTTCCCTGCCTGCGCCGATGCGACGGCCAATGCTCACGCTATTCCATCTTCCATCTTAATGGGATCCCGGTGAACTGAAACGGTTTCCGCAGTAGCATATACTTTTTGAAGTATCTCGAGTTTTGCTCCAATTTTACGATATTAATGGAGAATCTGCGTGATAATGCGTTTGTGCTGTACCATCACTCTTATCAACAGTCGCCGATTATTTATCATAACATTTGAGCACTTCACGACGCAAAGGACGGTAACGTTGCCAACGCACAGGGAAGCAAAACAAGGAATATCCCGGACATAATTTGACGAACACAAATCATAAACTTTAGGGAATACCCTACGAACATTTTCTCACATCAAATTTAATAAGGAAAACAAAATATTGGCTACACATGGTATAAACAAATGCTTTTGAGTTGGGCAAACTCATCAGCTGAGGTAAAACAGCCAATTAAAAAAAGAAAATAAAAAATCATATTAAAAAATATGAAAGTAATAATAAAAAAACTAAAGTTGGTTTTAGTTTTTTAACATTACTCAGAGGGACCCTTTTTTGTTTTTTTGAAATTTTAATTTTTAGGTTAGTTATAGATGAAAACTGGTTTCCATCAACATCAAGGGGAAAATGGGCCAAAACAAGAACAAATTTAAATATTTCGAAAGTGGAATTTTGGATTTGGATGAGTATATCAAAGGGGGTCCAGAAATTTCCCCCAGAATGTCAAAGGGGGGTCACGGGGTCTACCCCAGGATATTAAAGGGGGTATGGGGGTTTACCCCAGATTAAATTTGATATAAACAAATGCTTTTGAGTTGGGCAAACTCATCAGCTGAGGTAAAACAGCCAATTAAAAAAAGAAAATAAAAAATCATATTAAAAAATATGAAAGTAATAATAAAAAAACTAAAGTTGGTTTTAGTTTTTTACTATTACTTTCATATTTTTTAATATGATTTTATATTTTCTTTTTTTAATTGGCTGTTTTACCTCAGCTGATGAGTTTGCCCAACTCAAAAGCATTTGTTTATATCAAATTTAATCTGGGGTAAACCCCCATACCCCCTTTAATATCCTGGGGTAGACCCCGTGACCCCCCTTTGACATTCTGGGGGAAATTTCTGGACCCCCTTTGATATACTCATCCAAATCCAAAATTCCACTTTCGAAATATTTAAATTTGTTCTTGTTTTGGCCCATTTTCCCCTTGATGTTGATGGAAACCAGTTTTCATCTATAACTAACCTAAAAATTAAAATTTCAAAAAAACAAAAAAGGGTCCCTCTGAGTAATGTTAAAAGCAACGTCGCTGCAAAATATGGATGCATATACAATAATAGTTAAGAAGTTATGATGCAGAAGCGTAACTAGAAATCATTCTATCTCTCTTTTTACACAACTGAATGTACAAGTAGAAAAAGGATAGGAAGAGGGGATTGATCCCCCTTTCCTATCCTTTTCTAACTTACACATTTTAATGGACAAAGTGATAGAAATGTAATTTCTAGTTACGCCTCTGTTACGCTGGGTTTCAGGTTTTATGGCTACAGACAGACGGGCAGACTGACGGACTGACGCAAAAGAATGTTTATGCATTTACACCTCCAAGCCACATACGGTTAAATAATTTTGAAACTTCATGGATGTTTCAGATGTCTTTAGGAAAATATTAAGCATGATAAGGTCCAACTATTTTGTAATTATCATGATTTACTTGGTCGTAGTGGGCCTAGTATCGACCCAAAGTACCTTGAAAATATCCGCGCCATTGCAATACTTTCTCTATCTCTAACTTTGTTAGTATCAGTGGCGTCGCGTGCAATTTGGCAACAATGTATTCCATCCATTTAATTTCATGTAGAATACCGAATTCAGGGGGTGCACAGTGCACAAGGAAAATTCGATATTTTTAATGAGTTTAAATGGAGCAGTTGCATTGTTGCCAGATGGCACGCGACGCCACTGGTTAGTGAGGAAGTAATTATGAACAGTTAGCAGGAAGCTATTTAGAACAACTGTGTGATGTCATTTAATTCAGCGCTGAGAAGGACTCAAATAGCATGATTTTTGCGAGGAAATATTTATTTGAAAATGTTTCTCAAGTAAGACCAAATTAGACGCTTTTATGTTCAGAGAAATTCATGTTTCAATTCACTGTGCGTCACTTGTGCTGCCGCGCCACGATGCACTTGTTTGAACATGAGGGTACCGGTACCCTACCTGTTCACCCTCCCCCCTTCAATTTTCCGTGTGACGTAGAGAGAAATGGAGAGCTTTAGCGATAGAGAGGATTTGTGGGGCGCGATTTTGAAACTTCACGAAGATAGCCATGATGGAAAAATCTCTTTCGGACGTTTTTCACTCAAATTCGGTTTGTTTGCCTCATATTTTTTAACCATTAAATTTTTCAAAAAAAAAAAAAAAAAAATGTGACTGATACATTTAAACTTGGTTTTAAACGAAAGTGCAAGTGTTTAAGAGTGGATGTCCGGATACTGAAATCGATGTGACTGTTTCTACTGGAAGGCTTTACATGATAAAGAAACTGACACATTATTATGTGGAAACAAGCTGAATTTTCTCACCTGGATAGTTGTTTTGAAATTCCGTGTCCAGATAGCCACTCTTAAACACTTGCACTTTCGTTTTAAACCAATTTCAACAGGATTTGTTACAACTTTTGATTTAAGGTTAAAAAAAATGAGGCAAACAAACCTGAATCAGATCGCCCATGCTGCCTCACTTTGAGATATTACTTATAACATGTAATCAGCCTATTTCTATCGCTATAGATCGTTTGCTAGTTCTGCGGGCCGATCATTTACTTTATCGTTCAACCGATCGTTAAAACTGTCTACGAGTGATGCTATTGGTCGAAAATTGTAAAACTTGGCTGTTGCTATAGTAACCATCGTTAAGAGTCTCGTTTTATAAAGGCTATTCATGAGTAACCTTTAAAAAACGGACACTTTATAACGATGGTTACCATAGCAACGGCTAAATTTTACAATATACGACCAATAGCATCACTCGTAGACAGTCTTAACGATCGGTTTAACGATGAAGTAAATGATCGGCCCGCTGATTCTTGCGGGGAGTTATGTATCTTTGCTTTCCGCATTTTTGCGATGTACAGTAAACCTCGAAATATCCGAACTAATGTGGTGGTCGGCCAGTTCGGATAATCCGGAGTCCGTTACTGACAATTATTTATTTTTTGAATTGACTGAGAAGTCAATTAGAATACTGCAAATAAACTACTTCAATTTTAAATAATTAAAACTTTGTGCTTGGTATTTACATTTTACGACTGACGCCGAGTTCTAAAATATTTGAATGACATTTATACCTATACATATGTCTAAAATAACCCGTTTTACAAATCGGGTATAATGGAAAGCGAAAGAGCTGTCTGAGATGCGTCAAGTTCCTTGGTGACCGGCAAGTGAAAGTGAGGAATAAGTATCGACATGAGTTCGGAAAACCCGAGTTCGGATAACTCAAGGTTTACTGTATTGCAATCGTCTTGTTTAATAATGAAAATTAGATGTTTCGTTTAATGTTTCTTATTGAAAGTAAATTTTAAGGTGTCCTTGCTAATGATTGGCATTATTCTATGCAATACAAACAAGCCTTGTACTTACCTCGATTCGTTCGTTTATTTTACGGTATCGTTCAAATAAGCGGTTTATTTACTGATCAATGAAGTTCTCTGCGAAGACGCAAGTATCGACTATCGAGACGTATGGTACGAGGAAAAAGGAGCTTTCAGATGATATAATTTCACTTCTCATGTCAGAGAGAAATGACAAATTGTAGCCGTAAAATATAAGCTTCTTAAGTTGATCCACCTCACTCAGCGCCATTAAGAACTGTCAAACTCAATACTCAAATTTTATTTATATTTGCAGTGTTGTCAACCTTGAGGTTGAAATCCTTATACGTATTTCTCATTGGAGTCTTGTGAAGTAGGCATCCTTTGCGTATTAACGGGGCTATTGCACATATTTGCTGTAAGTGTTTTTTAGTCGATTCTCGTAAGAAAAGTTCCAAAAATAACGATGGCAGCACTAGAAACTTCCGCAATCCTCTCCTAAACTCGGGTAAACGCTTTTATTTGCGCGAGCGTAATGGTGGCTTAAGTCAGTAATAACGGGAGGTTCCCATCTAACAATACTGTAAATCCATCAAGAACTGACTAATAAGAAACGACTTTCATTTAACACCAGTGTCACCAGATTTCATGGAACCGTTCATCTGATGTGGATCACTACTCTTGATGACTTATATTCTGTGATTCATCCTTGTCAGCATAAAGAGAGTGACGAAATTAAGATAGAAATCTCCCATTATTACTGCCCGAAGCCACCACTAAACTCGCGCAAATAAAAGCGTTTATTGAGTTTAAGAGTGGATTTTGGAAGTTTCTAGTGCTGCCATCGTTATTTTTGGAGGTATTTACACCAGAATCGACTATTATATCGCTTAAATAGCAAAAGTGGGCAACAGTCCCAGTGTCAGCGAAAAGCACCAACCATCAGTGTTCGTTTTAACTGAGTTTTAATGTATTTCAATGATTTTTTCTCATTAATTTAATTTAAAATATATTCACTATGCGGAATTGGGAATGCTGATTTAAAAAATGATGTCATTTTCTACTTGACTAGCCCCGATTGTACGCTTATTCTACTTTTTCGCATTTTTCGCAAAAGAGTTAAACCGTGGAAAAACTATAGGACATGTCGATCTAAACTAAGGCCAAAGTCGAACTTTTCAGGTCAATTCACGTGAGATTTCTGGAGAAATACGCAAATGGAAGTCTAATCGTTAGAATAGAATCCTGATTTTTTATTTTCTGCTCTCTGGGGGTGGACATCTATGTCGCGAAAGAGTAAAAATCAGCCTTATGAGTGGGAAGCCGTACTTCTGGCAACACTTTAAATCTGAACTCTAGCAGTTTGATGCATGGTGTTTGCTGGTGGTAATGATGTCAATGTCGCTGTGAATCCAACGTTGAGTATTTTTGGTTGCTGATGTAAACATCCTGGCACAGTTTGATGGTTTGAATCTTAGGAGATTGAACCGGTTAAAAAATAAGTTCGGGCTCGCGCCGATTTCAAAAATGAAGATTTCTTTGGAAACACCAAGTATAAAAGAGAGGGTCTACTCATCCTCAACAATTCATGCTTCGAAGCGTTGTTGTGTGTGTTTCTGATGAGTTAATTGAGTTATTCTTCTCAACTGACGTATAGACTATGAGCTTTAGTATTAAAAAACGCAATATATTGCAACGCAGCGGTTCCTCGGCCGTCGAATCTCGGCCATTGCACTCGTTCAGGAGACCGGCTTTTGAGACCCTTTTATTGAAACAGACAATACCGAGAACTGACCAATGGGTCTGTTGCAAACGTTTGCTACAACGATAAAGAGTGTTTCATCGTATGTAAAATCGCTTGAAAAAATCCATTGGTGGCATCAAAAAGTCATTAAATGCAATAATAAACTCACTAGAGATGTTTGATGAAATCTAAGATGGCGGTAAAATATCGAGCAATCTGTATGCATGCACCTTTAACATCCAAGGCTTGCCAACGTTGACAACCCCACAGCTTCAGAGGATATGTGTTTATTTATGTAGTGATTGGGTGTGATCGATATTGTGAGGTTGGCTATCCTTGGATATTGTCCATGGTGCATGCATACACCATACAGGTTGCTCAATATTTTACCGCCATCTTGGATTTCATTAAACGTCTCTCGTGAGTTTTATACTGCATTTTATGACTTTCTGATGCCACCAATGGACTTTTCACGCGATTTTACATGGGATTGAACACTCTATAGCGCTGTAGCAAAAGTTTGCAACAGACCCATTATACTCCTTCGCACACCCACATCAAAATTGAATTTTTGCGGCGTGTGCAAATTTTGAGTAACTGACTTTGATTTTAAATTTTGCTTGACGTGCTCAGAAAAATGATCCCTAACGGTGGCTCAGTGTGGATTGTGTGACTTTTGAAAGATTACGGCTTTCTGAAATCCCTTAATCAGGAATGCCGAAATCTTTGAAACATTACATATATGGTCAATATGTACCCCGTCGATGAGGGTATCATTTTTCTGGACACATTGAGCAGAATTTAAATTTATTCAAAATTCGCGAATGCCGCAAAAATTTAATTTTCGAGGAAGTGTTCAAAAGACAATAGTTGATCAGGTCTCAGTATTGTGTGTTTAAATAAAAAGTATCTGAAAGATCGGTCTCCTGAACGAGAGCAGCAGCATGGGCGGATACAAGGAATTGTGTTTCTCTCTCTCCTCCCATTTGAAAACGTGCGTTAGAAAAGGACAGAGGAGGGGGCCAAAGTCACGTGATGGCCCCCTCTGCTGTCCTTTTCTAACACATAAGTTCAAATGTAAGGAGAGAGAGAGACAATTCCCTGTATCCGCCCATGAGCAGCGGCCGTGGAACCGCTGCTTTACAATTTAGTGCGTTTTTACCTGACCTCAGATATCGGACTTCTTATACCGCGAACAGAGTACAGTGAATATTTTCGTGGAGCATTCAGGTGGCATTGAAAAGGAGGAAAACATGAAACGTAAGCAACTCTTTTATTTATAGGAACTCTTGAGCAATCTTATCTTTGGGAGATAGTTTCTATTCCTGCTGCGTCGCCTTATCTAGGCTTCGATGTCATTTCTCCTTTACGTTGGAATTGTTTTCGTTTCTTGGTGAAATGAGAAGAAGTAGGTAGTTTCTGGCCGTGATGTTCGACACTCGACAGTGTTGCCATTTCGTATACGTTTTATGCCATTCTGCAACTTTTCGGTGATTCGTCTTTTCTAAGCAAAGGTTATTCGCGTCAGTTGATAAGTATAGCAAGGGCTCTTCAAAATTCAAAAATTGGTCATCTTTGGATTATCCGTTTAATTTACCAATGCTTGTTCAGGGTTTTTTTTTTACTGTAGGGAAGGAGGGACGGCTTATTTTTCAATCCCGGGGAGCCTATCCGTGAGAAAATTAAAACTGTAACTGAATTCACGAGTTGCATTGAGAACAAAATATCAATTTGAGGTGCTTGCAATGAGCAAGTGAGAGGGAAGATGAGTTCGTAAATATCTTCGAGCAGAACCTAACTGACAGTAAATGGACTTGAACAATGAACATATCCCTTCGCTGCACAGTGTGACTCTGGTGTCACATGATGTAAAAAGCCCTATATCAGTGTTGCCAGGTCGAGGGTCAAAAGCCGCATCGTCCCCGTTTAAATAAATGTAAAACGTACGGCTTATTTGAAAAATCCATATTTGGTTGAAAAAAAAGGTCATGCAATGAAGGGATATGGCCTGCCGCTAACCGAAAGCAGCTCTAAATTCTCATGTCGGGAATTTTTTTTCGGTTTCTACCAGCTATTTTGTCTCCTTTTTCTACATCTTGGATGAACGTCTTACTGAAAAAAGTGTTCAGCTCTCTGAACTAGAGTTCAGCGTGCAATTTGGCAACGTTGCAGGTCCATTTCAACTCATAAAAAAGATCGAAGTCTTGTGTGCTCGGCGAATGCTTTCGCATTCGACTTTTTACGTGGGTTCAAAACGACAAAATACAACGTTGCCAAATTGCACGCTACGCCACTGCTGGAGTTCCCCCTTAGGATTTTCCTACAATGGGGCTATTGCACACTATTGCTATAAGCGATTTAATAGTCGATTATGGCGTAAAATCCTCAAGAAATAACGATGGCGGCACTAAAAATTTCCAAAATCCACTCCTAAACTCAATAAACGCAGTTATTTGCGCGAGCGTAATGGTGGCCGAAGGCACTAACAATGGGAGATTCCTATCTTAATTTCGTCACTCTTTCTATGTTGACAAGGATAATTCACAGAGTAAATAGTCATCAGAGTGATGATCCACATCCGATGAATGGTGCCGCAACACCTAGTGACACCGGTGTCAAATGAAAGTAGTCTCTTATTGGTCACTTCTTGATAGAGTTTCAGAATTGTTAGATGGGAATCTCCCATTGTTAGTGCCTTCGGCCACCATTACGCTCGCGCAAATAACTGCGTTTATTGAGTTTAGGAGTGGATTTTGGAAGTTTTTAGTGCCGCCATAGTTATTTTTTGAGGTTTTTACGCCATAATCGTCTATTAAATAGCTTATAGCAAAAGTGTGCAATAGCCCCATTCTCAAAACCAGGCCTAAAAGTTGAAGGATGCCTGAGTAAGCGCTGCGTCAAAATTCGCGCTTTTTCAGTGCCAAGTTTTGCGACGGAAACAAATGCTCGAGATTTCAGGCAGCCCCTTTTCAAAAGCTCCCAGCTTCCTGAAAATCCCTAAAAGTTCTCAAGTTCTTCCCGTTTCAGTTTCCCCTCTGAAAAGGAACTTTGATTTCCATTGCTCCGCGGAGTTGCAGCTTTGCCTCTAGGAGTAAAATATGTTTCTTGGGCGGGTCTCTGCTGATAAGAAGAGGGTGTGACGCAGTGTTGTCAGATCTTGCGGTTTCTTTCTATGTGTTTTTATGACAAAAACCGCAAGATCTTGCAACACTGAGTATCCGTAGTATCCGTCCTATGATGATCAAATTTTCGAGAAAATGTAGCTTTGGTAAAGCCATTAAAAGATTAGTCCTCACTTTTTGCCGATAGGCACTTTCGAAAGTTGGAAAAGAGGGAACGCGCTTGTATTTGAAACTTAACCGTTTAGTGTTGCATCATGATGGTGGATGGTGTGTCTCATCAACAACTTGCATCAGCGTTTTCAAACGGAGGCTGTGAGTTTTAAGTCGCTTTCCTTGAACGGATACCTTTGATGTATATGTTAGTTTAGTTTGTTTTTTTTTTTTTATTTTGTTAATTTGTTTTTTTCCTATGAACCTGTTGCAAACGAGCCATAGCGACAAAGGGATCCATACGGCATACATGTTATAAGCAGCGGCGGCTCGTGCAATGTGGCAACAATGGATTTCCTCCATTTAAAACTGTGTAAAATAATCGATTACTTGGTGAGGCGTAGCGCCTCACCAAGTATCGATCTTTTTGCATACGTTTAAATGGCAAAAGTGCACGGTTGCCAGATTGCACGAGCCGCCACTGGTTATAAGTCCTATCTCAAAATGAGCCACCAAAGGCGATTTGATTCTTGTTTGTTTGCCTCATAATTTTTAACCTTAAATCAAAAATTGTAACAAATAATTGATTTTCAACGAAAGTGCAAGTGTTTAAGAGTGGTTATCTGGACACAGAATTTTAATACAACTATCCAGAGGGCCGATCATTTACTCCATCGTTAAACCGATCGTTAAGACTGTCTACGAGTGATTCTATTGGTCCAATATAGTAAAACTTAGCCGTTGCTATGGTAACCATCGTTATAGTGTCCGCGTTTTAAAGGTTACTCATGAATAGCCTTTATAAAACGAGACTCTTAACGATGGTTACCATAGCAACAGCCAAGTTTTACAATTCTCGACCAATAGCATCACTCGTAGACAGTTTTAACGATCGGTATAACGATAAAGTAAATGATCGGCCCGCAGGTGAGACAATTTTGCTTGTTGTCGGCATTTGTCAATTTCTTTATCGTGCAAATCTTTTCATAAGGAACAGTTCAATAGATGTCAGTGTCCAGATAGCCACTCTTAAACACTTGCACTATCTTTCATAATCAATTTCAAATGTAATTTTTCACAATTTTTTATATTTTAAAAATTTAAATGTTAAAAAAGTGAGGCAAACAAACATAGACTGTGTGATAAACGTCCATAAGAGATTTTGATCATGGCTGCCTCCGTGCTGCTTCAACATAACGTCCCACAAATCCTCTCTATCGCTATAGCGCGTTGACCTGTTGCGTATTTTTGCTACTGACCACATCAAAAATTTGCCACATTGACCCGTGGCAGAAAAGTCCGCGAGAATAACGATGCGCAAATTACAAACTTCCGTTTTACGATTTGGCCTCGGTGAAAATTTGATGAAAACCGCGTATTCCTGGGCATTTCCTATATTTCTTATCTCTCACCATAAATGGAGCTGGGGGAAGGGGGTGGGGGGTTGGTTACCCCTGGCTCATGACTTAAAATGAATCAGTGGAGGTACCACACCGCGCACTGTAAGTAAGTTGTAAGTATGTAAGGATACGAGTTTATTATACCGCTGAGCATGGCCGTAGCCAGGATATTGTGTTTCTCTCTCTCAGCCCATTTTAAACGCAATGTGTTAGAAAAGGATGGATATAGGGGCTGTCACGTGACTTCAGCCCCTGTCACTGTCCTTTTCTAACACATTGCGTTCAAAATGGGCTGAGAGAGAGAAACACAATATCCTGGCTACGGCTGGCTATGCAGCTGAGAATTAAAACCGTACGCTAACTATTCGTACACGCCGGATATGGATTTGCGTCTCTCCGAAATGAAGGCGCTCTTTCATCGATGTAACAATTCACGCAATGAGCTGTACCTTGACCCGACGCGACGTTCTTTGCTGTTTCGTGCCGGCTTTGTTTCAGTAAATAGAAAGAAATTTAAATCGCCATAAGAACACGTTTTTTACGTTGGGTTCACATTATCGAGTACTTACTTGTAGGTAAGTGTACCGCTGGCGGATCCAGGGATCTATCTTTCTCTCTCTTCTCCCATTAGAACGCGTATGTTAGAAAAGGACAGATCAGGGGTAGTCACGTGATTCTCGCCCCCTCTTCTATCCTTTTCCATCACATGCATTCTAATGGGAGGAGAGAGAGTGAGAGAGAGAGAGAGAGAGAGAGAGAGAGAGAGAGAGAGAGAGAGAGAGAGAGAGAGAGAGAGAGAGAGAGAGAGAGAGAGAGAGAGAGAGAGAGAGAGAGAGAGAGAGAGAGAGAGAGAGAGAGAGAGAGAGAGAGAGAGAGAGAGAGAGAGAGAGAGAGAGAGAGAGAGAGAGAGAGAGAGAGAGAGAGAGAGAGAGAGAGAGAGAAGGACAATAACTTGGATCCGCTACTAGTAAGTAGTTTTCGTCGATGCCGATCCGGGAATAATCATAGAATAAGTATTTGTTCCACATAGAATGGAAACCAACTCCGTCTCCGGCCGGTTTTCGCCCGAGCATCGATGACCTCGCTCTCTGCCGATGATTTCCGCCATCTTGTTTCTAGGTAATAAAGAATCATTTATTGAGTTCGTGAGTCAATTATGGACTTTTTTGATGCTGCCAATGTTATTCTCAAGTGATTTTACTGTAGAATAGCTGGCAGTTCTAAAGGGTTTGAATTGTTGTGTTTTTTGTAAAGAATTTGAAAGTACTTGAAGACTTGAGAACAAAGATGCCTTTGTAAGTACGTAAGTAAGTCCCATTGTTCCGGTGAAGAGATTTTGGCCTAAAATAACTCACACGGAAAAAAAACTACGGTGAAATTAACCATACGATAGCTGATTTTGGCACCTGCTAGATGTTATGGCAATGTTAACCAAAAGTATACTATGTTTTGACTAGGTACTAGGTGATGTTACCTGATTGCATGTCGAATTTACTCAAAGTATCGTTAAATGTACAGTCGGGGACAAAAAAAATGTCAGACGCGCCTGCAGTTGGACTCACCGCAATACGGAGTTGGGCCGCTCAGAAAGGTTACGCTGAATATGCGGACGCGCCTCTATTTTTCATCGGTCTGTGCCAGCTCTGTGCCGAATATTTTACCTGCTGCTGATTTGTGATTGTGAGTAGGATGGGTTGTGTGCCGTGCCGCCCGGGCCCGACTACTTCGACTCGTACTCACTCATTCACGCATTGGAAATCGACCGCATAGCTTTGATAAGAAGTTTACGTTGTCTCGCACGAACACAGGCGGGTGAAGGAAGTTATCTTTCTCTCCGTTTCTTAATTTGAACGCATGTGCTAGAGAAGGACAGACATTGTGGCTTCGGGCTCCTAGTGCATACTTCTCTAACTCTTGCGTTCAAATGTGCAAAGAGAGAGAAAGACATTCGCCGAAGTTTATGAATGAAAAAGCTGGCCGAGGCTCCCCGCTCCCCTTCCCTCCCTTCAACTGAACTACTGACTCCCCTCTAGTTGTTTTGGAGAATGAGTGAGATTAGCTTGAGCTCACAATCAGTGCTTGCTAGTCTTATTTATCTGAAATTGTTTTCGCTAAAAGATTGAAACTTTTTGAAAGCATGGCAGCGGCCGCTGGCGCATAGCGTTAACGCGCGAGACCGCTGCATCCACTTCTTTTTTTTTGACAAGTCATTTTTTTAAAACAATAGTGATGCCGCGAGGATTGGCTCCAGTGGCGTCGCGTGCAATCTGGCAACGCTGAGTTTTGTCCGTTTCATCGCAGATAAAAAGTCGAGATGTTGGAGGTCCACAATGCACTACCTCAAATCGATATTTTGCATGGGTTTAAATGGAGGTAATGCAGCGTTGCTAAATCACACGCGACGCCACTGGTAAGTCCTGAATTAATTCTATGATTGGCGCTATTCGCGACGATCTTGATTCTTGACCTCTTGGATTCTTTTTTTACTTTTATTTTTCACTACATCAATGAAAAATGTGAATTATGTAAACCCCCTTGACCTTAAAAAAAAAAAAAAAAAAAAAAAAATCCTGTGCGGCAGATCGTTATGTAGCCGAGAATCAATCCTACGCTCAAAACCGAAGTCGTGGCGCAATGACAGCGTAGTGAACCCCGGATTGCGTGGTCCCGAGTTCGATTCCTGCTGGGGACGCTAATTTTATCTCGACTGTTGTGCTCATCTGTTTTTGCCATGTTTTTATATTTCTTTCTTGTTGCTTGTTTGTAGTTTGGTTTTTTTTTTTTTTTTTTTTTTTTTTTTTTTTAAATACTGTTTGAATCAAATTATTCCACATATTTTCGTGCTGTATACGTAGTTATTTCCCTGTGCTTGTAGGTAAAAGTTAAGAAAATATTATAAAATCAAAAAGACAATGGAAATTGATCAACGAAACTTTTTTTTCCCGTCTGTTTTTTCAAGTGCTGTTGTTTTTCTGTTCCAATATTTTCTTAATTTTTATATACAAGCACAGTGTAGTAATACCTGAAGCATGCAGGATGAAAAGAGGTTTAATAATGGAGCTGTTGCAAACTTTTGCTACAGGCTTATTAATAGTCGCTTATGGGGTAATACCCAATAAAAATAACGATTAGTGCACTACAAAATCACGTAATCCACTCTTAAACTCACAAAATGCTTTTAAACGCGAGACCGTAATGGCGGCCGGGGCCGCGGTTTTTATTGGGGTTCCCTATCTTCAATCAGCGCCATCTACACGAGGTAGTCTCGCAACACCACACAAGAAGAAGAAGAAGCACACAATTGCCATAAGAAAACAGCGGCCTCGGCCGCCATTACGGTCCAGCATTTAAAAGCATTTTATTAGTTTAGGAGTGGATTTCGTGATTTTTTAGTGCGCTAATCGTTATTTTTACTGGGTATTACCCCATAAGCGACTATTAATAAGCCTGTAGCAAAAGTTTGCAACAGCTCCATTCGATTCAAACGGTCTTAAAAAAAAAAAAACAACAACAAAAACAAAACTAAAATACAAACAAGCAACAAGGAAGAAATATAAAACATGGCAAAGAAAGATGAGCACAACTGTCGTGAAAAATCTAGCGCTGCTAGCAGGAATCGAACTCGGGACAATGCAATCCGGAGTCCACTACACTGTCATTGCGCCACGACTTTGATTGAGGGTGGCGGATTGATTCTCGGATACATAATAATCCGCCGTCCCTGGGGCTCAATTTAAAATACAAATTTTGCAAATTCAGGGGCCCATTCACAAAAAGTGCTGTAATTCCCTTCATTAGGACCCCAAGGAATATGTTTTCGCGCAAGTCTCGTTCCATTTGGCGCGGGCCCACCTTTGGTCCTTTGCCTTCGCCTTATTAGTATAAAACTTCGAGTACTGACAATAATGAGTTCACAAGAATGTGATGGAGCCAAAGCAATGACACATGCCGATAGCGACAGGCAGTGGTCAGTGGTGCGGAGGGGAGAGAGGAGACGAGCGGGTGAAGAAGCGCGGCCACATTCTCTTATCAATAGTCGGGCCTGGGCGGGCGCGCGGCGAGTGGCGGTCGGCTCACGACACCGACTCACTCAGGTAAAATATTCGGCACAGCAAAGACCGATGAAAAACAGAGGCGTGTCCGCATATTCAGTGTATCCTTTCTGCCCGGCCCAACTCCGTATTGCGGTGAGTCCAACTGCAGGCGCGTCTGACATTTTTTTTGTCCCCGACTGTACCAGACTTCTGGTCAAGTTTACCATAACATCTAGCAGGTGCCAAAATCAGCTATCGTATGGTTAATTTCACTAATCTTTTTTTTCCGTGCATTGTTTCTAATGGGAATTCCGCGTTGTGACGTCACTACGCACAATATTTTTTACAACTTTACACGTGTGTTTCTCAAAAATCGGGACACTTACAAAAAACCAAAGGCACCATTGTCCTCAACTTATCAAGCATTATCATTTTCTTCATAAGAAACACACGGTGGGGCTGTTGCACACTTTTGCTTTAAGCAATTTTTAGTCGTTTCTGATGTAACAACCTTCAAAAATAACGATGAAAGCACTAAAAACTTCCGAAATCCACTCCTCAACGCAATAAACGCTTTTATTTTCTTGAGTGTAAATGTGGCTTAGACCAGTAATAATGGGAGATTGATTCGCATTTAACAATACTGTGACTCCATCAAAAAGTGGCCAGTAAGAGACGACTTTCATTTGACACCGGTATCACTAAAGGTGTCGCGGCACCATTCATTGAATGTGGATCATTACTCCTATGACTAATCTGTGATTCATCCTTGTTAGCATAGAGAGAGAGTGACGAAATTAAGATAGGAATCTCCCATTATTACTGCCCTCAGCCACCATTACGCCCTCACAATAAATAAAAGCGTTTATTGAGTTTAGGAGTGAAATTCGGAAGTTTTTAGTGCTGCCATCGATAGTTTTGGAGGTTTTCTTATCAGGACCGACTATTAAATCGCTTTTAGCAAAAGCGCGAAACAGCCCCATTTTAGACCCTTGCTGCAACTGCCCCATTAAAGCAAAAGTTTGCAACACCTCCATTAATGAGTGGCTCTTGAACTTTTTGAATGGGTCTGTTGCGTTGTTGCTAAATCAATATGACACATTGTTTCTAACGTAAAATTTGGCAGATATAACGATGCGCATATTAAAAACTTACAAAATCCAGTCATTAACTCAGAAAATGCCTTCCATTTCAAACAGCCCGCGCTACACTAGACACTATATCACCGACTTATAAGTACATAGATGGAACCATCTCGTTTATGTAAACATGAACAGAACATACAATTATTGGAATGTTTCGGTAAGATGCGTACATTTCTTACATTATTTTGTAATCTTTGATAAACCGAAAAGACCAGACAGCAAATGCGGCCAATATTTCATGTATTTAAAACGGAATTCCATCATTTTGTAGTTAGGATGTTGTTTACTTATGCACGGTGGTTCCGTCTATGTAGTAGTATACCGGTGCAAATAGTGTCTAGTGAAGCGCGGGTGGGCTGTTTGAAATTGAAGTGATTTCCTGAGTTAATGAGTGGATTTTGAACGTTTTTAATGTGCACATCGTTATTTTCGCCGAATTTTTGACATAAGAATCAAGGTTCTATTTTACTTTAGCAGAAGTATGCAACAGACCCATTGCGCATCGTTATTTTGCACTGAATTTTACTTCAGAACCGAAGTGCTCTATTGTTGTAGTAAAAGTATACGCAACTGACGACCCATTAATATAAAATATGAACGTTTTCCCCGATTGATTTGGCAACCCTGTCTCAGTGCTTAGTTACGCGGAAAGAGAGGTCCATACGGGAGCGTGACCGGTGTGACGTGAGGTTAATCCTACGTTCAACCGAGTGACCGCGAAAAGGCGAGAGGTGAGCCGAGCTGAGCTCATTAAGGTACAACTCCCGCTTTTCTACCTCCCACGCCCCCCCCCGCCACCACCCTTGCCTCCGACCCACACGTTCTATTACGTGTACCAATCCAGGATTTTCCTCGTGTGCACTCTCTTCCACGTCTCACCAGCAAGCCTTTTCACGATCGCTGAAGTAACGGTCGGACAGGTGCATGAGTCAGTATCAAGCAACGAAGTATACGCCAAAGAAACCGGACTTTTAATATTGCAGGAGAACTGTACTTTCGAATGAAACGACCAAAGAGTAAACAAGAGTCGCAGCTGCATTGAGAGCTAGCGCCCGTTCAATGCTGATAAGAGTCGGCTTCTGATTGGCTGGAAACGGAGGGAAATCGTGAGTCCAAACTATTTTTGGTCTCATGGAAATTACACACGGGGTTTTCGTTCCGGGCCGTTTATCTCGAAAACGGAGCAAAATTGACGCGTCGCGATTAATACGAGTCGATTTAAACAGAATTTTGATAACTCATTGATAGGTCATAAGTATAAGTTTCTTGAATAGTTGAAGAGACGGTCTCAGTTGACGTCGCACAAAACTAGCCGACGTCATTGAAATGATATGTGTCTCTCAGTTTTGTTAAAAACAGTTACAACTAGGGCTGCCGTTTTGCCTATAACCAATGCTATTTTTCAATTCACCGATGATTCCACCGGTTGAGAAAAGATTACAAAGTTCAGTTCAGTGTACGACTGTAATGCACGAGAATACTCTGATCTGTTATCTTTCCTTAATCGATGGAAACTCCGTTGATTAATTAAAATATCCGCAAGTTTTTCAAAGTCATCGACGACTCCACCGGTTGAGAAAACATTACAGATGCGAGTATTTTAGTTTATTACAGTCATAAACTGAACTGAACTGTGTAATCTTTTCTCATCCGGTGGAATCATCGGTGAATTGAAAAATAGCATTGATTATACGCAAAACGGCAGTCCTGGTTACAACAGCTAGGTGTTACGTATGTTTCTCCTGGGAAACCCTGTAGAATGATGTGCCAAACAACTGCCACTAGATTTTGCCTCGGCCTTCTTGAACGCATTATTGCGGAGTGTACAGGTTTTATTGCTCACCTCTGGCAATAAACCGGGCCTAATAGATGTACGGTACACTCGGTCCTCGGCCCCAAGTCCACCCTTAGTACTTCAACAAGCATCGGCCACCAGCCAACGGACCGCATCGGACCGTTTTAAAATGGCGAAACCACAAAACTAACCTCAAAATAGCACTTAGGGTGGGTTAGAGAGGCTCTAGACCCGCCCCAACATGGGCGTCATTTAGGTTAGGTTAGGGGGGGGGCAACTGCCCCCCCCAAGGATTTGAAGTCAGGCTCAAAAACTGGCACGAATTATATTGATGAGCAAAAAAAAAAAGGTCATCCAATTATTGCCCCCAAAAGACGGCTCTTTGGCTCGAAAATATTGATGAGCAAAAAAAAAAAAAAAAAAAGTCATAAGATTTTTTGCCCCCCCCCCCCCCCAAGCCGAACTTGAAATGACGCCCCTGCGCCCCAAGTAACGTAAAGTTGGGAGCGCACCCAACATTCCGATGTGCCGTTCATGAAATGTGAGGTTAGAATCGCCATTTTTAGGTTTTCACTCCTACAATTGAAACTTTTACTCGGACACTCATCTGTTATTAAATGACACATTCTTTCTCATTTTCTCACTTGTGCATTGAAACTTGAAAATTTTGTTTCTACGAAACTTTAGGCTGTTTTAAGCCTAGAGAACTGGGATTTTCCAACACTTCGCCTCGATGTAAATCCGGACTCAACATACATTCCTCGTAAAATTAGAAACTTGGGATGGTTTTCGGAATCAAGAGCTCATGACATCGCGTTGTTGTCAATTTTATATTATTAATTTATAGGAACCTACTTCATCAATGTATGAAACCAGCTAATGTACTATATAACGCGCGAGAGAGAGAGTGAAAGAGAGGGGGAGAGAGAGAGAGAGAGAGAGAGAGAGAGAGAGAGAGAGAGAGAGACAGACAGAGAGAGAGACAGAGAGAGAGAGAGAGAGAGAGAGAGAGAGAGAGAGAGAGAGAGAGAGAGAGAGAGAGAGAGAGACAGACAGAGAGAGAGAGAGAGACAGAGAGAGAGAGAGACAGAGAGAGAGAGAGAGAGAGAGAGAGAGAGAGAGAGAGAGAGAGAGAGAGAGAGAGAGAGAGAAGCACGATGTAACTGAGATTTGGCATCTTTGCACAAGTGAGATACACGTTTGCACATCCTCTGCATCAAAAAACCGCACGAAGTAATTGAAATCTCAAAGAGAAAAAGAGCTGAGGGTGAGTGATAAGAGAGAGAGACAATGTAAGCACGTTGTTAAAGAGAGAAAGAGAGAGAGATTAATCGAAGCAACGAAACGGAACAAATCGCATAATTAAAAGTTTGCGCGGTGACCCAATTGTTGCATTACTTTGTACCCTCTCGACTTCGTTTTCGGACTCAAGTTCGATGGCAAGTTCCTTCAATTACCTGAAATACCGCACGCACCACCCAAACGTAAGAACACCCACCTTCACTTGCAATAATGCTGATAATTCTCAGATTAAAAGTGTAAGCGTCTAATTGGCTCTCATTTCAGCGCGTATACACGAGTTGCTCTCTGAGATAAAGCTGCTGTTTTGCGTGTAATTAATGGAGTTTTTCAATTCATCGATGATTCCACCAGTTGAAAAAAGATTACACAGTTCATTTTAGGGTATGACTGTAATGCACGAAAATACTCGCATCTGTAATCTTTTAGCAACCGGTGGAGCCGTCGATGACTTTAAAAAAAACCTACGGACATTTTAATAGTTTAACTTTAAAAATTGTGGATTTTTTAATGAATTAACGGAGTTTCCACCGAATCAAAAAAGATTAAAGATCAGAGTAAATTTGTGTATCACAGTCATACACTGATCTAAACTGTGTAATCTTTTCTCAGCCGGTGAAATCATCGGTGAAATGAAAAATACCATTAATTGTACGCAAAACGGTAGCTGTGGTCTGAGAGAACCCAACTAGCCTCTTTTCGCATGCGTTAAAGATCTTATATTGACGGGATTTTTCTTTTATTTACATGGATCAGTCGAAAAGTTCAGGGAATGAATTATTGCAGGGACACGTTTATACACGGGGTAACAAAACGCATGTGCCAAACTTCGGGAGAATATGTGTATTTTTTGCCAAAATAAGACGTTTTTTCCCCCTCCCACGTGTATGCAAATACATGGGTCCGAAGCGTCCCCCTTTTGAGCCACAGTCCCCCATTATTTTTTTTTTTTTAAAATGTTTGGTTTTTTTCCGAAATAACGACTACAATTATGAAACAAATGTTATGAAAATTTGTGTCATGAGGTAATTTTACGAGTAAAATCCATTAATGACCTCAAAAAAGTCTATTTAGATCCTTACTACTACTAGTTACTATTCAGTATTCATGTCTCATGTTTAGATCCGGATTTATTCTTGCGGTCCGATTTTTGCGTTGACTCTTTGACAGATTTACTTGTCATTCTGACCGATTTTTATTGGTCTAAAAATCCAAATTGTTAGTTTTTTGTTCAATTGTATTTTCATGCGGTTTTTGTTAAATTTGCAACTAATGATTTTTGTATTTCTTACATTATAGGTAAGGGTCTCTCCGCTGTCTCAGTTTATATTGATCGTTTTATAACAATATGTGTTCGTCTCAGTCCATTTACATTCGTAAGTTTCTTTTCTTGTCTCTGTGTCTTATCTTTTTAATCTTTTCTTTTCTTGTTTTTAATTTTAGTCAGACGAAGTTAAGGACCACCTTGTCCTACAGTAATAAGTTATGGGGGCTTTAGATCGGTGATTGAGTAAGCAAATTGTATAGAATGAATTAGTCATTGATTTTTTAATAATAATAGACTGTTTTAGTAGAGCGATATATCGTATCGATTGCCGTCCGAGGGCCTCTGGTTCCAAACAAACTCTGGTTCAATGTAATTTCCCCATAAGCGAACTTTTGAACGGAAATTTAGGGTATTAAATCAAACAATTAATGCGACCTTGTTGCGATTATGAATTTATGAATATTGACTAAATCCTTGACTAAAACTGCCGAAATCAATAAGATATTGCAGATTAAATGTTGCATTTGTAGGTTAGAATCGCCCGAAATCCCGCCAATTCCACAACAACAACAATAACATTTGGGTGATTCCAACCTCCAAACGCATCGTTTAATCTGTAATATCTTATTGATTTCGGCAGTTTTAGTCAAGGAACCAGGCATAATTAAGCATTTTCAAGGACGCAGAATTCATAATCGCAAAGAGATCGCATTAATTGTTTGATTTAATACCCTAAATTTCCGTTCAAAAGTTCGCTTATGGGGAAATTACATTGAACCAGAGTTTGTTTGGAACCAGAGGCCCTCGGACGGCAATCGATACGATATATCGCTCTACTAAAACAGTCTATAGTTTCGTGATGATTTCAGAGGATTAGGTTGAACCAAGAAGCTTTTGACTTGACGATTTCAGAGAGAATAAATGTAAAGATAATGAGTCCGTTGCAAAGTGTTGCTACGTAGAGGTGAAGTATGCTGGTGAAAAATCATTTGAAAATTATGTTGGGAATATCAAAAAGTTGACTCGAAAGTGACTCACAAACTCCCAAACTCGTCAAATGTGCTTAAACAAATTTCCAAGATGGCGGTCAAATGAGCGAACCATAATCCTTTATGCACATCCTTTCTCCTCTTGTCTATTTCACATGGTTTTAGTCTTCATTCCGAGTAAACGCGAGTATCGATGAAAACACTACTTTACAAGATAAGGTTTCTCCGGGCGCCTTCAATGCTTCGTATAGGCAATTTCAACTCTCCAGAGTACGAGCAGTTAACTATCTTCCCTATTAAACGGAAGAGTGGCGTTCTCTTGAACTGGCCTGACCCTTAGGGATTAGAGGGATAGAAGGGGAGTCGGAGTCCTATCTACTCGAAACTGTCTCAATGTCTTTCCTCTCCACTTGATTATATGTAAAATAATCGAATCGAGAATGAAGCAGCGCTTCGCCAAAAATCGATTGTTTGACATAGATTCAAATGGAGGCAAAACATTGTTGTCAAATTGCACGAGCCGCCATTGAGAGAAAGTTGCTGTTGGATAAGACTTTCCAATTGTGACCTGCTCATTGAACTGCCGTCTTCGATTTCTCTTGAAACGCCTTTTGTAGGTTTATGAGTGGGCTTCGAGATCTTTTCGCGCGATTTTACACAAAAATTGGACCTCCGAAAAACTCTGTTGTAGCAAGTCTGAAAAACTACGAGTTTGTTTTCCCCTCACTTTGTAACCCACCCACCCCTCCCCCACCCCGTTTCAGGTCAATAGGTCTACAATAAAATGGCTCACGGACAAAATGTCTATTCATTTTGGTCTCCTGACAAAATGTCTACGAGTAGGTATGTCTACGAAAAAAATGTCTACCTTGAAAAATGACCACATTCTAGAGTCTTCTACGAATTGTATACGTCCATAAAATAAATGTACTCTGAATAATAATGCCTCTCTTCACAATACGTTCACCTTTTTTTTTTTTTTTTTTTTTTTTTTTTTTTTTTTTTTTTTTTTCAGAATCGTCTACTAACCTGTCAGCGATGTTAACAAATTTGGAACAGCAATGGACACGTGAAAAATAAATCAGCGTGCTAGTAACGAGAGAGAAATAGAAAGTTGACTGTCAATAATATGAAGGATATTTTCCAAATTTGTTCACATTATTGACATATTATTTACTAGAAGATTTAGTCAAAAAAAGGTGAACGTATTGCAAAGAAAGGCATTCATTTATAAGATACGTTTATTTTGTGGACGTAAAATATGTAGACGTTTTTAGAATGTGGTAATTTATCAAAGAAGACATTTTTTCAGTTGTCATGCTTACGTAGAGAATCTGTCCGTACATGGGCGCCCGCAGAAAAATTTCCAAGGGGGGGGGGCAAAATTTTTGAACCTCAATGGAACGTCTAGGAGAGCCCCCCCCCCCCCGGGGGGAGAAGGGAAAACTTCTTTTTTTCATCCAAATGGTGTACAATTATTAAGCCGTGGTAGGTGTATCAAATAATAGTAATAATTTTGGCGTGTTTGATACGATGGAAAAGGCACAGTAGACAAAAATGAGACCAAGGAAAATGATTAATTCTATACTATTCCTAGCAAAAACTGAGTTAAAATTACAAAATAAACAAATAATGAAGTTTGTTGACTTTTAATCCTTTGATTAACTTTGCATTTTCTTTTTCCTTTCATTTTTTACCTGAAATTTTGACTTTTTTGAATTCCAGGGGGGGAGTGCCCCCTCTTGCCCCCGCTGCGGGCGTCCATGTGTCCGTAGTCCATATTGCTGTAAGCTTAGTGACTTTAACCCCCCCCTCCCCCTCTCCACAACCGTCACCACCACCCGGTGGAGGAAATAGTTTAAGTGAATTTTCCGTCAGAAAGGACGGATGTCGTTTGATGTTGGGAGAGAAAATCATGCATGAGAAAGATTATGATGTGCCTTTAAAATATGTAAAATACAATTAAGTATATGTGCATACTGTGGAGTCTGCCCCTCCGAAAGTTTCTTTTTGTTGATGGCTGAATCGGAACAACTTTTGAATACGAATGTCTCCATTAATCACAAAGCGGAAACTGAGACTACGAATGGTCTGCCTGGCAAGCGTACGCAAGTCTGGTGAGACGGAGAGCTGCCGTTTTGCGTAAAATCAATCGCATTTCTCAATTCACCGATGATTCCACCGATTGAGAAAAGATTACACAGTTCAGTTCAGTGCACGACTGGAATGCACGATAGTATTCGCATCCGTAATCTTTCCTCAGTCGGTGGAGTCGTCGATGACTTAAAAAAAACCTTGCGGATATTCTAATTAATAAACGGAGTTTCCACCGATTGAAAAAAGATTACAGATGCGAGTATTTTCGTGCATTTCAGTCATACACTGAACTGAACTGTGTGATCTTTTCTCAACCGGTGGAATCATCGGTGAATTGAAAACTGTCATTATTTATACGGAAAACGGCAGCTCTGGGTGAGAGACTAATGGCGTATGGTATGAGTTAGGGTAAAATGATGTATTGCGGTATTTTTTTTTTTTTTTTTTTTTCTGGGGAAGGGGAGGGGGGTCCTCAATAAACTAACGTTGGGCAAATGCCAAAATTATTCAAATTTTGGCATGCCTCTGTCTTTCCAGTTGGAGCGAATATGAAGCCGTAATAATATTTTCCTCAATAAGCACACAAATAATGGAAGTATAGAAGGGGTTGTTGGATGGAGGGACCTTTTGATGAATGGATGTTGAATAATCGAGTCTATCACCGGAAGAGAGGTTTATGGAACTTGGGGTCTGCTCTTTTATTGAAATCTCAAGCACTAATGACAATGCTGGTTTCTTTGCTGAATAGATTATCTGATGTTTTGTAGACCTTCTTTCTAGAGAATGCCTCGATTGGAACAGCGGACAAAGAATGCCGTTCACTGAATCTTTCGGTAGAATTTCGTTGAAAGGCTCTTTTGAACCAAAAAAAAAAAAAAAAAAAAAAAAAAAAAAAAAAAAAAAAAAAACATATTGGAATGAAGATACTTGCAGTTCAAAATAATCAGTTTTGTATTTTTCCTCCGAAAATGTCCATCTTTATAACGTTAACTTCATACCTGAGTTCGCGCGTGGATACAATAATAGACGTATGCACTGCAATTTCCTAATTAGCACAAACAGTATTGTGTCCAGGGCTGCCGTTTTGCGTATAATCAATGCTATTTTTCTATTCACCGATGATTCCACCGGTTGAGAAAAGATTACACAGTTCAGTTCAGTGTATGACTGTAATGCACGAAAATACTCGCATCTGTAATCTTTCTTTAATCTGTGGAAACTCCGTTGATTAGTTAAAATATCCGCAAGTTTTTTAAAGTCATCGACGACTTCACCGGTTGAGAAAAGATTACAGATGCGAGTGTTTCCGTGCATTACAGTCATTCTCTGAACTGAACTGTGTAATCTTTTCTCAACCGGTGGAATCATCGGTGAATTGAAAAATAGCATTGATTATACGCAAAACGGCAGCCCTGGTTGTGTCATACAACACTGTCATGTCATCGTTAATTTGGAAATTTTAGTACCTTGTACATCGATTATTTAATAATTTTAAAACGTTCTGATTAGAGGTTTTATTTCCATAGGTATGACCAGTTCTAATACTCAACTGTAAAGTTTTGTGCTGGACTAGGGTAGAGTTGAACATTTGGTTGGGGATCAAAAATGATTGAAAGACTCGAAAGTGATTACCAATACCCCCCCCCCACCCAATCATATTCAGTCAATTTACGACCAAAGGGCATTACTCTATGAGCTTTTTGGTTCAGCTTCTTTTGTTAGAGGTTTTAAATTGGAATTATGATAAAAAGCTATATTTTTGAAAGTCGGTAAATCGAAGTATCTTAACCCGGCGTCTTCTTGCATGACTAATCTCCTTGTAATTGCATTTGGGATCGGTTTCGAAGCATTCAGGACACTCGCCATTTCCCTTAATACATCTGCAGTCCAAATATGGCACTCGGGGAAATTGTGAGGGCCGGCCAAAGACAAATAGAAACCCAGCACAAAGATAACGACAGGTGTCCACTTTTCCACTTTCAAGTTTGGTTGGAACTCATCGGAACAACAGCCAACAGACGCCTACTGTTGACTGATGCCGCGTGGTTTGCATTAGCCAAGCAAACCCTATTTCCGTTTCCAAGACCGCGGAGCAATCACAGCCTTTTGTTGAGCTCACCACGAAACAATAGGATACTGATTATTTATCGTTGCAGCCGGTGACTCTCGAACAAAACTGAGCGCTCAAAACTTGCCTCCCTTTTCTAATGTAGGAAGCATACGCATAAGGTGTGCTGGGTCTCTATTTGTCTCTGGGGCCGGCAGCGCTGCTTCTACGTATTCAAAGATAACTTGGATGTTAGTGGCTGTCTCCTCTTATGTTCGGTGGGGGGGGGGGGGGGGGGGGTTTCCCCCTCGAAAGTCGCGGACGCTATGCTTCACTGATACCTCATGGCTATTTGACAAGGACAAAAATGTGATGTCGCCAAAACCCAGCTTGTGACGTGCGACCCCTCTATCGATTCAGCTTGGCAAATGGAGTCGATCGCCCTCAAGGGTTTCCATATATTTTGAAACTGGGGCCGGCCGGCTGGTCCCCGTTACGCAAGAAGTTGATGATCGTGACATTAGGCTCACGAGTAACAATATTATCAAAGGTGTTTTGAGAAACGCGCCGGCCGTTCTCCCATTAAAAATCTAACGGGGAGTATGAACTTTTCGGGAAGGTTATCTAAACCTGACACAAAATTAAAAATCACATTGAAGTGGTCTTTTCCATTGAGGCTGTGGAAGTCCCTATAAGAAGGGGACCTTCTTTACTGTTTATTTCTAGTTATAGTACTTGGAAGCATTTCAAGCACTCAATACTCACAAAACGTGCTTGACTTGGTGGAGGGGATTTGTTTCCAATGTTTTAATGCATTCTATTGACCCAGATTCTGAACTTTCTCCAGCAATGTTATTGAGACAAAGTACGACTCCAATCGCTAAGAAGTTGTTTCAAAAATACCTAGAGGGTACTTGCACTCTGCACAGAATGCACGAACACGGAGGGTAGAGTTGGTAACTTTTGAAGGTGATTTAGCATTTCTCGAGGACAATCTGACTTTTATTAAAGAGGAAAAGGAAGCACTGCATGGTTTTATGTGTGCTGATCTTTCAATATACATATTTTGGTTCTCTCTTTTTTTGTCTGTTTCTGTCGCTTTCCCCTTCTCTCGATCTCTCTCTCCTTATCTCTCTCTGTCCTGCATAGCAAAACCTATATGGGAACACCAACCAATGAGAACCCCAATACCTCTGTTGCAACATTTGCACTCCCTCGAATCGATTTTTTGTATGGATTCAAATGAGAAAATTGCAACGTTGTCATATTGCTGGTGTCGACCCTTTCATTACCACGCCCGAGTTAATTTTCAAGGAACTCATCAAAAGAACAGCCAACAGTCGCCTACTGTTGACTGATGAGCGCGTGGTTTGCATTCGGCAAAACCGGTTTCCGTTTCCGGGACCGTGGACCAATCACAGCCTTCCGCTGAGCTTACCACTCAACAGTAGGCGACTGTTAATTGTTGCAGCCGGTGACTTCTGAACAAAACTGTTCGCACTAAACTTGCTTCACTTTTTTAACACGGCAAGCATGCGGTGTGCTGGGTCTCTATTTGTCTCTGCTTTGATGCAAGGTTTGTGTGTCGTTATGCGTGCATGCCCTGTTAAAAGTTATTTTCCGATCGATTAATTTTGTGTCCTCCTCAGGCGCTTAAAAGTTTCTAAAAACTATCTGAGTGCTTGCATTTCAAGCCGTTTCTCGTACTTAACGGAGTAAGTTGGCAAGGCTCGCCTCATTAATGTAAATTGTTTAGTTGAACATTCCTTGAAAGCGTCCTTTTTTGCTCATTTAAAGTAATCCAACTCAAACTTGACAAAGAAAAGCTCATTACGAAACCCGTCCCTTTTGGAAAACAGTCTTAATTCAGATCTCGACCACTCCAGGAGTAGTAGATAGAAGTTAAGACGAAAAAGACTGAGGAAAAACTTTTATGTCCAACGCTTGTGCATTTGAATTTCTCTTGGGTTGTTTTTAGTTTTTGTTTTGTTTTTTTCTAAAGAAAACGCCAAGTATGAAAGTTTGGCTATAGGAGGAATTGTCAGCCCCTTGTAAAATCGGCCGTTCGATTAAGGTTTTCAGCGAGCTTTTTGCGGTAATGATTTGCGGCAATCACTTCTAATTAAAATAGCTTGAGGAGCAACAGCCACTTGTTAACACAGCAATTTTGATCAAAGTAAAATGATGCAAATCAAGTTGCAAGTTCCTACAGTTCCTAACAGTCACTCCAGTATTTTTGACCAGTGAACCCAAAGTAAATATCTGATGTCACCGCTTGATACTATTCGACCTAATATCTTTTACCCCTTAGAACACTTTTTGTCCGATAGATATTCGATCGTTTTAGTAGATGCCATAAACAACTGCAATAATTGTTTCACTGAACCACCGAAATAATAAAGTTTAAGTAGAACCGAAGAAGATTTTTAAAATAGCTTCGCAGAGCAAAAGTCCTAGCTCTACCGGAGAAAGTTGCGGTTGTGCTGAAGCACTACCTCGGTAGATCCAAAGAAAGATTAGAGGATGTTACTCTAAAGAAGCAGTGCGTTGGTAGTACACCTGCATTTTTCTCCGGTATACAGCTTGAACTTTTGCTCTGCGAAGTTCGCGAAGTCATATGAGCATACCTGGTTAATCTATAACCTTGCCACTTGACACCATGGAAGACAATAAATTAATTGTTACATAGATTCAGATGCAGTGGCGTCGCGTGCCATCTGGCAACAATGCAACTGCTCCATTTAAACCCATTAAATATATCGAATTTTCCTTGTGCACTTTGCACTCCCTGAATTCGATATTTTACATGAGTTTAAATGGATGGAATACATTGTTGCCAAATTGCACGCGACGCCACTGTTCAGATGAAGGAAAAATATTGTTGTAAAATCTCACGAGCCACTCCGCCCGTCTCTGAAGTGAATTTTAGTAAGTTCTATAATTATTTAATTACCATCCATAAAGGTTTAACGATCTCCTATTCCTCGTGTAATCGATTACATCTCAATTTGCTCAACTCCCTGAAAACGAGCCGTTGTCCGTTGCGCTGTCTATCGAATTCAAATCTACATAGTTTATAGTTTTTTTCCCCGAAATAAACTAGAGTTTTAGTCATCATTTGCTCAACTCAATTTCCTTGTTACTTTCCCACTACTTACAAAGTGAGAAATGGAGAAAATATTGCAACGACATAGAGATTTTCGAGGTATTACATCTCGATACTTGGCCCACTATATACGATCAAGTAATTCATGACAACTACAAAATAATTGGCTCTCATCACGCTTAATACTATCCTAAAGAATATTCATCCATTAAGTTTCAATATTATTTAACCATATGTGCGGCTTGGGGGTGTAAATCCACAAATTTTCTGTGGCATAAGTCTGTCTGTATAGATATAAAACGTGAAACCCAGCATAACTTTTTAACTATTGATCCATGGCATATGAATCCAAATTTTGCAGATGAGATGTTGCTTTTAACATTCCCCAGAGGGCCTTTCTTTGTTTTTTGACATTTTAATTTAAGGTTAGTTATGGATGAAAAATGGTTTCCATTAAAATCAATGTCAAAACAGAGAAAATTTTAAATATTTCAAAAATGGATCTTTGGATTTTCATAAAAATATCAAACGAGGGTCTGGGGGTCTCACCCGGAATATTGTAGGGGAGTCTGGAGGTCTCCTCCAGGATATTAAAAGGGGGTCTTGGGGTCTCCCCCAGGATATTAAAGGAGGATCTGGGGGTCTCCCCCGGATTAAATTTGACGTAAAAAAGTGTTCGTATAGGGTATTCCCTACAGTTTATCATTTCACGTTGTCATAACGCGCGAAAGTGTGGAGCAAGCTAAAGTTAGAAGCAGATGTGAAGCCGCCCCCGCCTTGCGTCCTCGTTTCTTGTTTTCCCGCCACGGCGTGGAATCCTTTACGAGTCATGTGTGAATCTAAAAAGAGGAAGATAAAATGTCCCTGAATTTTTTCCCGCGCCTGGAAAGTTTTGTATTGTCACTAAAACAAACGACATCCTAAGTCCTCGCTCCTCAACCCCGTTCTCTTCCATCCCAGTATTGTCAGACTGTATATTTCTCATAGGATCAACGTAAAATATTAACCTTAAATTTGGCAACATTGTTCCAGTCTGACTCTCCTCTTCACACCATTCAACTTTTTGACGCAGGGAACGTAACCGCGACAGTTTAACGATGTATGTAAGGCAAGTGGTAGTGGCTAGTGACGAAGAGCCTTCCTCCTCGGAAAAACAAACTTTGCGTCGTTTGCGTTTTACAAGTTTGGACGCCGAAAATACTGATGAGGCCACCTGCTATCGTTTTAAATTCATGGCTGTCAGATCTCTTGAAAATAAAAACACCGACTTGAGCAATAAATAAAAATAATTATAAAAATAAAAGTTGTCATCACTAGTTTTTTTTCTATTATTATTTTAGGCGCACCGTAGGTACTACGTGCGCCTATTGAAATCGGTCTGCTACTCAATAGAGTATACTACGCCCCCTTGTGGTCAAATGGCAAAATGAGCTTTTTTGATGTCGTGATTTTTAGGTTGTTTCCTTTTTTTTTTTAATGCCAATTTCATTTGAAAAGTTAATGTTTTCCCAATCACGACTGAATTTCGAGTGTGTTGGAAGTAATTAGATGTTCATTGATTCACGTTTTCTTAAAGTTATTCTGCTTCAAAAATTTTTACTAACCTCACTTTCTGATTAGTGATGATTTCAAATTGTCCCGGTATTTATTCTAGTTGATCAAGTGAACCAATCATTTGCCGTTCTGACTTCTGAGTGATTGTTTTTTTTTCATGTAAATGTAATTATTATAATTAATTATAGCGTTTGGTCAAACGCAAAACGGAGAGTCCAAGCAGCAAGACTTTCACTATCTCAATGCTCAGAATTCTTATTTATCTTTCGTTGAACTGATGACTGTTCAGTGTTCACTTTTAATATTTAAATATTTTTAACGCTAATGATCAGAATTAGAGACTGATTAGGTGTTTTGAGGTTGATCAGTCATGCCTAAAAGTTTCGCACTTAGACTTTTGTAGTAAATTGAGTTTGCGCCTCACAATTAGGTTAAAAGTAAGTTAGCGTCTTTTATGCTGAAATATGAGTCAGCGATCCATTTCTTTCTGAAAATTGTGTTAGCGAGTCAATTTCTTCTGATGGCGCAGAGATTTTCAAGGTACTTTGTTACGATAGTTGGCCTCTCACAACAAAGTCAATCATGATTTAGTCAAAGTAATGGCCTCTCATCATGTCTAATACCATCCATAAGAACATCCTTCCATCATATTTTCATATTTCTTAACCCTCTCTGACTTAGAGAGATTTAGGTAAAAAAATTCTGTGGCGTCTGTCCGTCAGTCCGGTTGTCCGTCACTCCGTACCTAGGCATAACTATTGAACCATTGATCCTTATGCATCCAGATTTTGCACAGTTGTTGCGTTTTAGATTCCCCAGAGGCATTTTTTTTGTTTTTTTGAAATTTTGACTTTTAGGGTAGTTATGGGGAAAAAATGATTTTCATTAAAATCAATGGTAAAATGGATAAAAATGAATAAAAATGGAATAATTCAAGTTTGGCTCAATCAATTTTGATGAAAGTTAGCAAAAAAAAATCTATTTTCAGCCTACTATAGAATAAACCACTTATAGTTCCTATATTCATTCCTCAAAACTGATTAAAAATCAAAATAAACGCGCTCGAGCCAAAAAATAGAATTATCGTGAGAAATCAATCTTAAAACTTGGAGTCAATCAATAATGGCTCCATGAATTTTGATAAAACTTTGTAACACTATCTTATCAATAAACTTAAATTTTTTCCTCTCTGTGTCACCAAAAACAACCAATAAAACCATTTCAAGAGGTAATATAGGTGCGATTGAGAAAAAAATTTGGGAATATGAGCAAATAAAAATATAATCCTATTATTTGGGATGGTTCAGGTTTGGTTCAATCAATTGGATGAAAGTTAGCAAAACAAATCTACATTCAGCTTACTATAAAATAAACACTCATAGTTACAATATTCAACCCTCAAAACCGTCTAAAAAATAAAAATAGGTGCGCTCGAGCCAAAAAATGGAATTATCGTGAGAAATTAAGTAATCTTAAAACTTGGAGTCAATCAATAATGGCTGGATGAATTTTCATGAAACTTTTTACACACAATCTACTATCAAAGTACTAACATACTTTCCTCTCTGTGTCACCAAAAACAACCAATAAAACCATTTCACGAGGTAATATAGGTGCAATTGAGCAAAAAATATGGGAATATGAGCAAATAAAAATATAATCCTATTATTTGGGATGGTTCAGGTTTGGTTCAATCAATTTGGATGAAATTTAGCAAAAAAAATCTACATTCAGCCTGCTATAAAATAAACCACTCATAGTTACAATATTCAACTCTCAAAACCGTCTAAAAAATCAAAATAGGTGCGCTCGAGCCAAAAAATGGAATTATCGTGAGAAATTAAGTAATCTTAAAACTTGGAGTCAATCAATAATGGCTGGATGAATTTTCATGAAACTTTTTACACACAATCTACTATCAAAGTACTAACATATTTTCCTCTCTGTGTCACCAAAAACAACCAATAAAACCATTTCAAGAGGTAATATAGGTGCGATTGAGCAAAAAATTTGGGAATATGAGCAAATAAAAATATAATCCTATTATTTGGGATGGTTCAGGTTTGGTTCAATCAATTTGGATGAAAAATAGCAAAAAAAATCTACATTCAGCGTACTATAAAATGAACTACTCATAGTTACAATATTCAACCCTCAAAACCGTCTAAAAAATCAAAATAGGTGCGCTCGAGCCAAAAAATGGAATTATCGTGAGAAATTAAGTAATCTTAAAACTTGGAATCAATCAATAATGGCTAGATGAATTTTCATGAAACTTTTTACACACAATCTACTATCAAAGTACTAACATATTTTCCTCTCTTGATCACCATAAACAACCGATTAGACCTTTTCAAGAGGCAATATAGGTGCGATTGAGAAAAAAATATGGGTATATAAGCAAATAAAAACATAATCTTATTATTTCGGATAATTCCTGTTTGGTCCAATGAATTTTGACAAAATCTGGCAAATAAAATCTACAATTAGTTTACAAAAGAAAGTAGCCCTTACAGTTACAATATACAACGCTTAAGAGAGTTGAAAAAATCAAAATAGGGTGTTTGTCCAAAAAAAAGAAAAAATGAAAGTGAGGAATTAATTTTAAACTTGGAGTTAATCATTAATGGGATGGATTTTGACAAAAATTTTCACAAACATAATGTGTTAAAAAAATACACTAAACACTGCACTGTGTGCACTAAAATATTTTTCTGGTACAGTCCTCATAAAAACCTTAAGACCGTTTCGAGGGCAATATAGGTACAATCGAGCAAAAATCTTTTGAAACTATAATTGTAAGCAAATATGAAGACAAACATAATGATTGGAATAAGTAATTCAAGTATGACTCAATTAAGTTCGATGAAAATTGCATCAAAAAGTTTGCAACCAGCCTAGGCAGAAATTTCTTTCCAATGTATTACTACAATATACAACCTTTAAGTCTAAAGCTGTTTAAAAGCAATATAGGTTTCATCACACCAAAAAATAGAATATTCAAGGAAAATTAATTTTATAAAGAAAAGTCAATCAAAAATGGCTGAAAGAGTTTTGTTGAAATTTTGTTTGCGCAATCTACGACTTACTTAAGTACATCTTTGGAGGGGGGTTAATCTATTAAACAAAAAAATTATTTTGAAGATCCACAGTTTGAAAGAAGAAACCAAACATAGTACTCAATGGAGGAAATGCAAGAATCAGTACATTTCGACCTGCTAGGTATAAAAACTAAGGGAAAAAGAAACTCCCAAAAATAGAACAAAGAGCAAATATAATGAATGCAGCTCAAAGAATAAAAACTTATTGGAATCTGGAATTACTCTAGACCCTGTTATAAGCAACATCAGATTAAGGCTCTCAATTAGCCTTCAAATAACAAAATAGGCCACTACTCCTACAGCTTCTCTACAAAATTGCAAACTCTTCGGATTGAAGGCAGAGTTATGTCCGGAGGTGAAAATATTTGAAATTTGGGGGGGGGGGGGGTCTCCCCCCGAATTCTTTAGAGGGTTAGGGGGTCTCCTCCAGAATTCTTTAGTGGTGGGGGGAGGGGGGTCTGGGGGTCTTCCTCAGATAAAAATGGTGTGAGAAAGTGTTCGTAGGGTATTCCCTACAGTTTATTTTTTTTCATTTCGAGATTTGATTGACGTATTTCGGCCATTGTGCGCGGATCGAATGCCTGTCACCAGTCGTGGGACGTCATGGGGACATTTAGGAGAGATGTCTTTTAGCTCACTGTAACTTCTTCATCTTTTCTTACGTTTTGCCATGGCGTTCTTTGTTTTACTTGGCATCACACTTCACGTTCAAATTTTTACCGGGCAACCAAAGAACGGTGCCAGCTAATGGAATATGGCTACATTGTTTCTCTCTACTTTAACACATCATGAAAAATAATCGATTCTTGGCGAGGCCAGTCGCCTACCCAAAAATCGATCATTTTACATATAAAATCAATAGAGACAAAAACAGTGTTGCCAAAGTGATAGAGCCGTCACTGCCAGTTAACCTGCAGACCAATTTTTGCATGGAAATAATGCCTTCAGTGGACTCCAAGATTACTTTCAAGAAACTGCGAGAAACATTTCCGGTCTCATGAGCATCTTGGAGCTGATCTAAGCTGTTAGGAGCGTTGAGGTCTGACTGGCTGGACTAATAACCAATGACTCGGCATGGTCCGATTTCTTCTTACTACTGATCACTTTTTCATTTCCCTTTTGCGGGACATACTATATTGTTGACTACCTTTTTACTAAAGGGGGTTCAAAATTGTTTTATGAGTATTTGATTGTTTATTACGTGCGTTTAGTGATGTGCAGTGGGAAATTCGAAGGAATTGTTCTATGATTGCCCGGAGTGGTCCTACCCCCCCCCCCCCCCCCCCACTCGCCGCTTTCAGGTTCGAACTTGAACTTTTGCTGTACAATTTTTTTTTTTCGATGGTGGAAAATTCGGAGGGATTGTTCTAAGATTGTCCGTAGTGGTTCTACACTCCCCCCCCCCACTCATCGCACACAGGTTCGTACCTAATCTTTTGCTGGACAGTTTTTTTTTTTTTGAGATGGTGGAATATTCAAAGGGTTTTGTCCTCAGATCGCACGTAGTGGTCCTAACCCCTACCCACTCGCCGCACCCTTGTTTGGACCCGGATTTTTGCTGGACAGATTATTTTTGAGATGATGGAAATGGAATTTGATTTATGAGGGACCAAATTTGCTCAAGGTGCGCCTTCTCTGACACTGTAGTGTCAGAACTATCTGCTTGTTTATTATTATTATTAGGAAAGAAAAATGGTACATTTACACGTTACGTTTTTTGCAGTTTCGTTCCATTAGCTTAACTCGAATTGTTAACATTCTGATGGTGTGATTACGTTACGTTAAGATATACGTGGTTAAGTTAGAATCCAATAACTTAAATACTACAGTAACTTAAATGGAGTTACGTAAAATTAATTGTAAGATACATGAAGATTCCGATAGATTAGGTTTAATTATAGGTGAAGTTATGTTAACTTTCAGTTAACCTGAGGTTGGTCAGGTTATGGTTAAAATACAGTTAAGCTTAGTTTAGTAAGGTAAAAAAGAAAAAAAAAGCATATTACAGGGCTGTCGTTTTCCGGATCTTAAAAATAATCTTTAAATTAGCCGATGATTCCACCGGTTGACAAAAAGATTACACATAACTGTTCAGCCAGCATGACTAAAACGCACGAAAATACTCTGATCTGTAATCTCTTGTCAACCGATGGAATCATCGATGAATATCAAAATTCAATCATATTTTATAGTCAACGGTGTTTCCATCGGTGGATGGAATTACAGATAGTAGTATTTTTGTTGGTTAAAAAAAAAAAAAAAAAAACACTGCTAACCTGGACTTCGTAACCTTTTCGTCATTCGGTGGAAGTATCGGTGAAGAAGAAGAAATCCTTATAAAATCCGCTAAACGGCGCGGCAGCCAGGTTGGAGAATTTGATCCTTTCAGGATATTGTCTTTCTTTCTCTTACTTATCCTATTTGAACGTATGCGTTAGAAAAGGAAAGAAACTGGGGCTGAAGTCACGTGATAGCCCTTACATCCATCCTTTTCTTACACATGCGTTCAAATGGGCTGAGTGAGAGGAAGACGATATCCTGGCTACGGTTATGGATCCTTTAGTCCTTATAATTTACAACTTCGCACTCCACATAGTCATAGAGCGCTTTCTGGAGTGAGAAAAAAAAGATCATTCTGTAAACTACGCTTGAGTTTCACAAAATACATACATGTATATTACTTCTAAGTGATTTTGTTGAGTAAAGATAATAAACAAAGGTAACATATAACACAAATGCGATAGAAAAAAGTACTAAAATAAGAACTTTAGAGTGAGGGGACAGGAGTTTCTTAAGGTGGACAGGTAAAGAGGGGGAGTCTAAATTGCAATTCGCTTCAAACTTTGTGCATCAGATATATTCTATCCCTCGTGGGGATGGTGCCGATGGTGACTGGTAAACACGATAACTTTACCGTTACTTATAGATTATGACAAAGTTGAACAGTAACACAACCGCCAACTACATCGTCACTTAAATTAAAAGTTTCTTTGCTTCCTCGTTTATTGATCGACATACCTAAGCGCTCGATTTCTTCGGATCAGAATAGGTCTTGCCCCTTCTGGAACAGTTATGAATGTCAGTTAGTAGCCGGATCAAGGTCAAAATAAGACATACAGCAGGAGCATGTTTCAGAAGTCGTGCCCCCCCCCCGTATCTCGAGGACGGTTCGAATTTTTGAATTCTCTACAAACCTAACACACGGTTAACCTTATTTTAGCAGATGACCTTTTCCGGACCCCGCGCCGCGCTCCTAATAAGGCCAACTTCTGAAAATTCAGAAATTTATTTTTCCTGAAAACATTTACACTTTTAATTGTTTCACTGCCGAAGACAAAAATTATGTGTGTGCCACGTTTCATGCATGTAGGTTGGACTGTTCAAACAATTGGGCTCTTGCCAACTTTTGCGACAGGGGGCTGAAGGGTTGATTCTTCTTGCATGAAAACCTGTAAAAATGACGATGAGTGAGTACACGAAAAAATCACGAAGCTCACTCGCAGAATCGGGCAAATGACGGAGAGGACGCATTTAAAGTTGCCACGCCCATGTCCGGCCGCTCCCAATGACTCGTTCTACTGAGTGGCGGTATCATGGGAAATTCCTATCTAATTTAAGACGTATCTCTGTGTAGTCGTAAAGAAAGTGACAAATTAGACAGGAATCTCCCATGATACATGTGTTGAATCACCACAAAGTAGAAGGAGTCAATGGGAGCGGCCGGACATGGCATGTCGGGGTGACTTTAAACGCTTACATCTTCGTCAGTTCGCAAAATAGAAGTTTGAAAGTAGTTACATTGATTTAGTCGTAAAATAACGTAAGTACACGAAGCACCTCTTATTGTTAGAGTTTGTTTTTTTACGTTAAACCATTCAAATTTACATTTTTAGTCGTATATTCCATGAAAGACCCCTCTCATTGACTCACTCTACTGTGCGACATTACAATCTTGCCGTAACAGTTACAGCAGTTTTGTGAGTTATTTATTTTTTATTTTTAAGACTTCTTTAGCGTGATTTTCGCTGTTTTTTTTTTTTTTTTTTTTTTTTTTTTTTTTTTTTTTTTTTTTTTTTTTTTTCAACAGATTGGACTACTTTTTTGCTTATAGAAAAAGTTTGCAAGAGCTCTATTTTTACATCTTCTCACACTGAAAGAAATCAATTCTTTCAAAACAAGGAAACGCGTTTACTTGTGACAGTTTCCCTTGCGCGAAGTAAAGTTCTGAAGTCATGAAGGAGAATCACTGTCACAACAAAGAATCTTTTACTTGTAGCATCAGACATTTTCCTTGGGTTAAAGGAATTACACCTTAGTCAATATTTCACTGTGCAGTTTCTTTAACACAAACGAAATACACCTTGGATTAAAAAAATAATTCTCTCAGTGCAAAGGCACGGTTTGCCTTATTTGACGCGCCCGCCTTAATACAAGGGATGTCCCAAAAGTAATTGCACTGATGCTGTCATTTCAAAACTATTCTACCTGGAGACTTGATATTGATTTTATTTTAAAGATCAAATCATTTTCTATCGATTAAAACCAAGATCAGTTCATTTCATTAAAAATTAAAAAAGTTATGACGGTTTTTGTGATGGGTGAACGCGCGCCGCCTACAGGTTTTTGACAATAATTGTTGAATTGTTTTCT